>JAWQFJ010016989.1:0-50587 GCA_034096865.1 Theodoxus fluviatilis | reverse complement strand
AACGCTTGCAGGTTGTTGGGTTTTGATAGTCCGGTGGATGTAGGTATGTTTGAAAATTGACGTAGGGTAACCCCCCCCCCCAAACAAACATTTTTGCAGTCTGTACCCAACATTTATCCCACCTCGGGCACCTTTTATAAATTTAATACTTACAAAATTTACATCGGCCCAAGACATCAAGTTATTGACTGAAAAGTGTTTGAAGTAATTGATTGCAAGTTGACTGGTTTTGATGCCTCACTGAGGTTGAGGTGTTGCCTGTTTATGTAAGGGTATCCCCTAAAACTGATGTCCGCGTGATCTGCAAGTGTCCTTAACACTGCAATACCCCCACATACCCGAAACTTCTTCCAAATATCCACATTACCCTCAGATTTCTTGGCGAAACACAACTTGAAATTACTTGTAACCTTTAGCGCCCACATTAAAATATGTGTGTCATTTCTCCTGCACCGCTCTTCTTTTCTAGTACACTAACTCTCAGGCATTCCAGAACCAACTTAGTATTTTATGAAACTTTTCAATTACTATCAAAGATGCACGCGTCCAAAGTCGGTAGGGACAATGATTCACGTAGAAATAAACAGATTTGAACTTCCAAATATTCAATTGCGTAAACTTTTGTTTTGCGGTAAAAAGAATGAAAGTGAAAGCAACATGTTTGGTTTTGATTATAATGCAGTTGATGTGTCTGGCACCTGCATGATAACATTGATGCTTATCTCTGAAAAAGGACCCAGCAAACAATCAGTGTCCTATGTATCTTCTGCTACCCTTGGGATCATCTAAAACACATATCTTTGCAGACCGTAGTCATCACATAGTTAGTTAGATCTTGTTTGTTGTTGATATTTTATTTAGTGTCGCCGAAGTGTCCTTTTTCTGCCTCGGCTGAATTTCTGTTAAATAATAAAATAGATTGCACAAGTTGTTTGTTCCAAATGTTACACAAGTCCAGGTAACTTGAGGCACACTGTGATTCAGTAACTGACAATTGCTTCTGTGACTCAAAGTACTCAACTAGCCTAGCAGTAATTCAAAGTAGGGGGTATGAGGCTACCAGAAAATCATAGTGTACAAAGTTCCCTAAGGGGGGTAAGCATTTCACATCCCACCCAACGGCCTAAATGATGACAGGTCAGAATTCATGACTGTTAGTAATATATGTGACATTGAATACAATAAGGAGGCCAAAGTCGTCAATTTCAAAGTCAGACTACAGTGGAAAATACATAAACAACTTCGTATTTCTCATTGTCTTGAGACAGATTTTTTAATTGACGCTGTTGGCCTCTTTTTCGTATTCACTAACACATCCATTTTTTTTTTCACACATACACACACACAAACCCGAAATGTTGAGCCTGGTATGTAGATATTTATAGATATTTATCATGAAATATTTTCCCAAACTAATTGTTGAGCATGGTTATTGGTATGCAGTTGCTGTGTGGTGGTTTCATTTAGTTGTTGTTAATGTTATGTTTTTCTTTGTGTTCGACGTTCATCATTGATACATTATGTCTTTTGCTTGCAGGAGAGGTTTCGCTGCCAGCACAAGGTAATGCATCGATCAGACACAGCATCTGCGCGGAGAGGTTCTAAAGACACTGGATGTGAGGCCCAGCTGATCATCACTGTAAACAAGAACACCTTTACCTCATCCAGTGGACATGCAGTAAAAAGCAGGTATGTATTATATCTCAACTACAGTTTGCATTCCAAGTCACATGTATACTGTTGAATTCAAAACATTAGCAACATTTTGAGTTTTAGTCAACATAATTATGCAGTAAGTGGCATACACTGAAAAACCGGTGTTATATGACCATGCCATTTTTATAATTACACCCTTGTACATATTAGGGGTGTGTATAGGGTTAATAATAATAATAATTAATACTATAAATTTGTTTAAAAAATGATTTTGACCCGCCCAAGGTGAACCTTCCCCTCCCCACCCCTACACTAACTACTATTTCTACTCCCAGCTACTTTTCCATAAACTATGCACAAGAACATGTGTGTCAACATTATGTGACACTGCCATGGCCTGTGCATATCTAGTCTAAAACTAAGACTTAAAGGTCTACTGCAGTGAAAAGTTGAAAAACAATGCTAGCGATAATTAATTAAAAACAAAAGGACAAAAATTACAAGCTGATAAGATGGGAACCGTTACAGAACTGGGCAACAGAAAATGCAGTGGGTTTAAATTTAGGAGTTGTGGGTTTAATTGGTCAGTTTGTTTGTTGGTTTGTGTGTGTGTTCACAAGTAGATCTCCAAAATGAACAGACCGATTACAACCAAATTGCAAACAAATGAACACATTCATAGCTGTTCTAAACTACGCGATTCTGTCAGTTTTAGTTGACGTTCAGTTTTAAACTGCACAGTTCTGGCTGTCCAATTTCAAACTGAGTTCCAAACTGAACAGTCTTTCCATTTAGTTTGAAAATGGATAGGTTTTAACCAATCAGTTCTAAACTGAACAAATACCTAAACCGAATGCAGCATATTGACGGCATTTTTCGCTAATGGCGTATCTGCTTCTTTGTTATGATGTAAGATACGCCATTGGCGAAAAATGCCGTCGATATGTATTCATGAGATGGTCCTTAAAAAAAAGGGTCAGTAGGTGTTACAGGGAGGGAGTTATGTTGATGTGGTGACCCAAGGATGGTAGGGACGGGGGTGTTTTTCATGCCTCGGAGACATTTCTTGTTTAAAGGGGTATCAAAAACAAATTTAAAGGAAACCAAAACAATTCAATTGCATGGCTTATGAATAAGAAATGCATACATGTTGAACTAATATCATATTCATATGGTTTACAGGTCCAAAGATCCCCACCGCAGGGAATACCCCACAGAGATAGTGCTGAGGCACAGACACAACCACCCAATCTTCGCCGCCTCAGCTCTGAAGCATAGGGACGTCTCAGAGCAGACCAAGGAAACTGTCGACCGTCTTCTGCTGGAAGGATATGCACCCTCTGCTGCCCTGGAAAAATTGAAGTTTGACCTTCAGACTGATGATCCAGAAAACTACATCACCATCAGTGGAGACCGAGCTTTTTGTCCGGATAATGGTTGGATGTACAAGTATGTTTTCAAACCCATTTGTCTTTCTAATTAAAAACTACTCCAGTAATGTAGTAATGAAACCAAACCTTGTAAACTAGAATTCTGTCTAATTTTAGTAATTAATTTTCAGGCGGCGTGAAAAGTTGGGCACTGAGAAGTACGGCAAGACCAATACAGAGGATCTCAAAGCATACGTGGAGTCGGTCAATGAGCAGTTTGTCAAGGGAGCAGCCCATAGCCCTCAGTCAAGTGCCAAAGATGGTGACCCACAGACAAGTGCCGAAGTTGGTAACCCACAGAGAAGTTCTCAAGGGGATGATCTAGATGGAAATACAGACCATGATTATGTACGCATGAGTGTGAATGATGGCCATACAGTTGTTGTTGTTTGTACACCATTGATGCGCCGAGTCCACAAGTCTGTGGTGCATAGTGGAGAGATGGTTTTCATGGATGCCACAGGGAACTTGGAGAAGGGTAACTTCCGTGTCTTTCTTCTGATGACACACAGCTGTGTGGGTGGGCTCCCCCTTGGCGTCATGATCACTTCAGGGGAAACAGCTAGCATCATCAAGACTGGACTGAGAATGTTAGTCGACATGGTGGGTGAGGATGGGTTTCATGGTAGAGGGGCACGGGGACCAAAGTATTTCATGACTGATGACTGCAGAGCTGAGAGGACAGCTTTGGGAGAGGTTTTTCCAGAGGCCACTACTTACCTGTGTGCCTTTCACCTACTGCAGGCATTTTGGAGGTTTGTGTGGGATCAAAAGCATGGAGTGGAACGGAGGCTGCGACCTCATTTGTTCGGGCTTGTGAAGTCCATTTTGTATGCTCGGGACTTGGTTCATGCGGAAGAAATGGCCACACAACTGAGGGAAGATGGAGTCATGAGAGAACATCCTCACATTCTGGCTTACGTTGAAAAGCAATTGATGGGACGAATGAATCAATGGGTGATTTGTTTCCGTGAGGGGGAGCTGGTGAGGGGGAATCACACAAATAACTTCTGTGAGGCTGCGATGCGTATTTTAAAGGACCAGATCCTGAAGCGCACCAAAGCCTTCAATGTCCAACAGCTGTTGGACTTTGTCACCACCAACTTCGAGGAGTACTATGCACGGCGTTGCATAGATGTCGGTAACAACCAACTGTCTCGGGTACTCAGGTCACGTTTCTTGATGGATGTAAATGGGATTGATGCGGCCACAATCACTCAGGTTGGTGAGCTGCTCTTTGATGTCCAAAGTGAAAAGGATCCAGACTGTCTGTACAGAGTGGACATGAGTGTTGGCCTCTGTACATGCAAGGTAGGGAACACAGGGGGGCCGTGCAAGCACCAGGCAGGAATTGTGAAAAAGTTCAATCTCCCTTCTTGGAACTTCATTCCTGAGAGCAATGCGGAGATGAGACAGAAAGTGTGCTTCATTGGTAGTGGGAAAGTGCAACCCATCGAATGGTTCCAGAGTCTGAGGGGTGGTTGTTGTGGCGAGGGGATCTTTGAAGGTGCAGAAGGGGCCAATGAAGCTGGAGGTGCAGATGGGGGAAATGAAGCTGGAGGTGCAGATGGGGGCGATGAAGCTGGAGGTGATGGGGGCCCTGAGGCTGAGGTGGGTAAGGGTCACAAAGAGCTTACATTAAGGCTTCAAGCGTTAATGGAGAGCTGGATGAAGAAGGTTGAGGCAGATCCTGAATTATATGCAGACGGCTTAGAGGCATTCTTAAAGAATGCCAAGGGAATTACAACGGCGGCTAAGCTAAACAGCAGCTGGCAAACTTTTGGGAAGTACTCGGGTTTTTCCCATTCTCGCACTCAGCAACTTGCATCTAGCAAGCGGATAGGGTTGCAACCAACAGCCATTCAGAGAAGACGAGGAGTTCTTCCAGGCTGTAAACGTTCAGGTCTTGGACGTCCCACTCTCAAACAGAAGCTGTCTGAGGCTGTGATGCCCAAGTCTAAACGTCAGAAAGCTCCTCACAACCTAGCTGCATGTGTCGCTGTCAACTCTTCATTGGGAAAGACACATTCGCAGAAATAGTTCAGTGGGAACAAAGCATGTCTAGCTAAATGCAGAGTATGAGTATGATTGCTGTTGGTTGCACCTCAAGTTGCATTTGTAAATCTGACTGTCTGTTACAAAAAGTCAAAATGATTAACTTGCTGTTTTTATTGAGGGTTTGTTTACTGCATAAACAAAGTGTCTTTTTAAATTTCTAAATGTGGCTAATGCAACATTATTTATTGGCTTGCTTATTTGTGTATTAGAAGGTTTCTAGGGTTAATATTATAGCAAAATAGTAGGTGTCTTCTAAATGTATCGATCTAGGTGAAGCTTTTTTGTACATAATTATGTGAGGATGGTAATGTATGATCCAACACTGTTGTATGAATGTAGATTGCATACATAAATGCAAGTATGAATGTCACTTGAGTCTGCGCAAAGAGCATACTTTTAAAATATATATTTGAATGTTGCGCTGTATTAATTGCTTATTTGATAAGTGTCTTAGATGGTTGTTAGGGTTTACTTTGCACATTAGGTGTTTTTTGGTTGTTTTTGTTTTTTTCAATTTTACACTTAGTGATACATTTTTTTAACAAGAGTTTCTATCTCAATGTTGTATTGTCTGCACAGCTTGTATTTGTCAGCATGTTAACATGCAAGTGTTCATCTAATTATTTTTAGCAAATATCTTGGAAAAAAAAGTATTGTTTTTAGACATTTTCTGGTAAGAAATAGTCATGATTTTTAGTTTTCCAGTGTTTCATATTTGTTTTATTTTGTCCTATTAGGTATTGATCTAGGTGAAGCTATTTTGTAAATAAACTGTGCAAATAGTTAGTTAGCTGTTGCTTTTGTTTGGGTTCAAAAGCAACAGCTAACTAACTATTCTCACATAGTTTATGTACAAAATAGCTAATGTACGATTCAACACTGTTGTATGAGTGTATATTCCATACAAAAATGCAAGTATGAATGTCAATTTAGTAAGCGCAAAGAGCATACTTTTTAAACTAGAATTTAATGTTGCGCTGTATAATTTGCTTTTTTGATTAGTGTCTTAGGGTTTACTTTGAGCATTAGGGTGGGTTTTTTTTCCCCTCAATTTTACACTAAGTGATACATTGTTTTTAACAAGAGTTTCTACCTCAATGTATTATTATCTGCACAGCTTGTATTTGTCATCATGTAAACATGCAAGTTTTCATATAATTATTTTTAGACATTTTCTGGTAAGAAATTGTCATGATTCTTAGTTTTCCAGTGTTTCATATTTGTTTGTTTCCTTATTGGTATTGATCTAGGTGAAGCTGTTTTTGTACATAAACTGAGATCGGTAATGTATGATCCGAAACTGTTGTATGAATATAGCTTGCATACATTAATGCAAGTATGAATGTCACTTTAATCAGCGTAAATAGCATACATGTACTTTTAAACTAGATTTTAGTGTTGCGCTGTATAACTTATACTATAAGAGTTCCATTATTACTTGTTAATATTGCAAAATATTAGGTGTCTCTAAATGTGGCTGGTACCACATTATTGATAATTAGAGGGTTTGTTTACACCATGATATGTGCATTTACATTATTCATTGACTTGCTTATTTGATTCAGGGGTTGCTTACTGCTAATTTGATTGACCGTTTGTGGATTTTATATGTAAAGTGTCTTTCTAGATTACATGTGGATTCTCAGAACTGGCACAATAAACTATTTTGTGTGTGTACAACACGACCAATTTCTGTGTACTTTTGAATGATTATAATATACAAAGCTCTTGTCTTATCAGCAAAAGCTCATACTTACTCACACTTCACACATTAGTTAACACATGCACCATCAATCATTGTCAGCATTGAACATGTTTCCATATAATACACCTACTGAATGCCACTATTACAGTCATGAAGTGTATTGCAAGAGTACATCAATCAAACCCTAATTATGACATGAATAAAAAAGTGGGTAGCCCCTAAAAAGCAATGTGAAATGATATTCAAATCCATTTTATTATCTTGAAATTATAAACCATTCTGAATTGTGACTCAACCCTTTCAACTGGTAACAAAAACACCCATACACAGAATAATATTTAAGTTATAAGGTTTTCTAGAAAGATGAATGACAATCACACACCTTAGCGATGCATTTCTAGACTAGAATTAAAATTAATAAATAAATTACTTAAGAAATAATTGTTTACTTTATATATAATGAACACTCCCAACAAGCCTAATTCCAACAGATTAGCAATACACTAAACAAGTCTATTATGCTTGTTAACCCACATTAAAAGATCTTAAACTAATAGCTAAAGCAAGAATCAAAATTTAAAACAGACACACCACTTCCAAATACCACTGCAGTGCACCTTTAAACTGCACACAGCATAACAAAAGTAGCCTGCATCTTAGGGCTGGAGACGTTAAACTGAAAAACCAACCAGCCTGCATCTGTTCAGAGTACAGCAGGGGGGGTTTTCCCTTCTGGGTCCGTGAGCTATTATTAGATTCGCTATGACGCATTTCAGGCATGCGCAAGGACCCGGGGGGCGTGGCTTAGGCGAGACTGTGCCTAAGTACTATGGGAAAGGCAATATCGCTGACTGGACAGGGCCCCCAGGGGTGTGATAGGAACCTAAATGCTATAACCTATCTCATCCTTAGTTTTGCATATAATTTTCGCCATTAAATAACAGTAGCTGATATGCTTTACATTGAATGGAGCTGATAGGTAATTTCCTTTGTATACATGTCTTCATAATCACTCTCTTCTTGGTTTTCATCATCATTGTTGTCCTGGTTTTTACTATCATCATCATCATCATCATTCATCATCATCATCATCATCATCATCATCATCATCATTGTCGTCGTCATCATCATTATCATCATTGTCGTCGTCATCAACAGAGACGCCACGCGTGCATTGATGATTTTTGTGGAAATCTTGACTGCTATGCTATACAGAGAGTGCCAAGGAGAAGACAGCCCATGAAGGACATTATTTTGTGTTAGTTGCAGCCGTGTGGAGAAGTCAGTCAGGGTAAGTGTTGGTGTTGCACCTCTCTAGTGCACAGATGACATACAGCCAGTCCATCCCTGCTCATACTCACAACATCGGTGTTCTGGCAACAAAATTTGAGTTGAAATAGAAACTGTTCAGCCCCCTGAAATTGCATGATGTTTTTAGACCTTGGTGATTTTGCTTGACTTTCATCCTGTGTCTAGACTTTCAGTTTCAAGGTATTACTGTTCATGCACCCTTACCAGCTGACGGAGCCCCAGCCTTCCCTGCCCCGACCCAACACTGCCCCCTCGAGAGACCCTCCTCCCTTTCAGGTTCCTCTGGGAGGCCCGAAGTTGTCCCGTCGCCAGAGGAGACGGAGGATGCACACGCTGCAGTCCGCGTCGCAGTCCCAGTGGTCGGGGCAGCAGTGGATCCATAGTGAACGCCCAGGTCCCCGGAACGACAGCCGTGAGCGACCTCCGGCCCGGGTTGAACGCCCAGGTCCCCGGAACGACAGCCGTGAGCGACCTCCGGCCTGGGTTGAATGCCCAGGTCTCCGGAACGACAGCCGTGAGCGATCCCCGGCCCGGGTGAGACGCCCATATCCCCAGAGCCATAGCCGCGAGCGATCCCCGGCCCGGATGAGACGCCCATGTCCTCAGAGCCATAGCCGTGAGCGGTTCCCGCCCCGGGTTCAACGCCCACGTCCCCGGAGCTATGACAGCAGACGGTCACCACAACACAGTAGACACCCCCGACTGGTGGAGAGGACCCCCCGGAGTCAGAGTCGTGAGCGGTCGTCCCCACGGGGTAGACGCCCTCACCCCTGGGTGGAGAGTTCCCGTCCTGTACGGTCGAACCCCACCCAACCACGAGGGAGCCGGGCCTAGCACTCCGGGCACAGGGTGAGGAGCTACGAGTTCTGGTCCAGGCAGTATGAGGCCGAGTCCAGACGAGCAGGAAACCACTTTGCAGGGACTGCTGAGAGGCACTCCCAGCACGCTCGCCCTCAACCTCCCGACTCCCGATCTGAAGCGAGGGTCACATTGGAGGTAAGGGCCTCCCGTACACCGACCCCACAGGTGGAGGGCCCCCCTGTTGCAGATCTCCCTGATGCAGCTTCCTCAACAGCAGCCGCTCCCGCCAGGCAAGAGGACTCTCCCCTGGAAGGAGACCTCTCTCTCCTGGCCCTGGACGACGCGCCGATGGAGGACGGGGGATCTCCACGCAGAGGGAGAACGAGCTCCTCGGCATCCCCCCAACCACTCCGCCTTGCAACACGATGAAGGTAAGGCCCAATGCGCCCGGTGATGTCGCGGTCCCTCCTTCCTCTTCTTTGACCTCGGCTATCGGATCTAGGAAAGAGGAGAGGAAATTCTCGGAGATAGCGGTGGAGTTGGGTGATCCCTCCAGGGGTGAGTGGAGGACAGTCGGACGTAAAGGTAAGACTACCTCGGCTACACCCTCTTCTTCTGCTCGAGGGACTTCAGGCTGTGGCACCACCGACATCACCACCAGGGACGAAGCACGAACAGGAGTGGACTCCCACTGCCACCTCCTGCGGCTCCACAAGACGCTGATCCCGGGTGACCATCCTGTGGAGGAACAGTACAGCCTAGGTAGGATCCTTGGATGCAGGTACGCCCCCGAGTTCACCCCACCACTCAAACTCGACCTGGTCATTTCCAGTGCCTGTGATAGGTGGACACATGAGATGCTGCACGATGAGAATTGCCTGCACAGCCTATTATCTGATGCGAGAGTGAGGCTAGCTGTCGGTCTTCACCCTAAGCAAGCCCCTTTTTATCAAGACAAGAAGGAGCGGGCGGTACAGCTGGTCAGGAGGTCTCTCCAGCTGCAGAAAGGGGTCGCGTTTGGAGAAGTCGGTCTCGACTTCTCCACCCCAAGGGAGCACTGGGGACTACAATGTGATCTTTTGACCTTCCTCCTCCAGAACCTGCAGAAGGAGATTGATAAGCTGCCGATCCAGATCCACTGTCGGGAGGGCTCGAAGGAGCAGAAGGAAAAGGCACTCGACACTCTCCTTCCCATCCTGACAAGCAACATCAGCAAGGACCACCCCATCCAGGTACACTACTTCAAGGGTAAGCCCTCGACTGTGGGTCGGTGGATGTCAGCCTTCCCTCAGGCTCATTTCAGTGTGGCAACGCTGGTGGACGAGGAACACCCCCCCCCCCGACACATCATGGAGACCATCCAGGCCATTCCCCGGGAACGTCTTCTGCTCGAGTCGGACGCCATGGCCAGACCCCCGAACTCCCCCCGAGGCGCGGACCCGTACGTCATATACCGGTGTGCCGACGCTGTTGGTAAATCATACTCTTTGGTTCTGCGCATGCGTCAAAACCGGAAGTGACGTGGGTATCGCGCCTCGTTCAAAGGTGATGTGCCGCGAGACTAAAGTTAACAAGATGGCGGCAAGTGAGAGGACGAAGAAAAAACCGAAAAAAGTACTTTCCAATGAACAGTTCAATCAAGAAGTGGACAAGTTTATCTCAGAAGTGTCAGAGGTTCTGCAGCATTTCAGCCACCGAAAGAATGGCACTTCCCCTGCCTGGACAGCTGATACAGGCAGAAAAGTCGCTCGTCGTGCTACCAGATACGCAGAACAAGGTAACATTTGCCTCAGTTCAACTCTTGTTGTATGTTGATGAAAACATGTATGTTTATTTCTATTCAAATAAATCATAATAAAGGGCTGTATAGTAACTGTATTTACTTGTTGACTTCAAGTTTCCTGCACTGGTTTACCAGTTATCTGCCATGCCTTGTTTACTGCATAACGATGCGCGATGCTTATAGGCATCGCCGAACGTACAAAATACGTCACTTCCGGTTTCGGGGCATGTGCAGAACCATGCGCGATGAAACCACCTTCGGCGCTGTGACACCGGGTGGCCAAAGTGGTGGCCAAGGCTTGGAAGACCCCGACCGCCAACGTGCTCCAGCAGACCACCGCCAATGCACGTCAGTTTTTCGGGATGCAATAGGTCCCAACAGCAAGGGCCCGAGGTAACCCTTTCACCCGGATAAATCGTAGGGTACCTCTAACCTCTTGCTGCCTTCCGTTCATCATGTGTGGGGGAACAATAGTTAGGATATGGACATTTCTTTTTATAAACATTAAATGTAGCTAGGGAAAACTTGTTTGTTCCTCTACATGATTGTTCGGGGAACTATCATGGCTATCCACCAGCTGACCTGCGCCATCCTGTCCCATGATACCCCCCCGGGCGGGTGAACCTCCAGATGTTAAATTCCTGATGCTAGTTCCTAGTCCAAAGAAAACGGGGGAGAGTGTCGTAGGGATAGACGCTAAAAGGGGCGTTAACTCCCAATGACTCGGGTTAGCAACGTAATCTGTTACCTGATAGCTCATTGGTTGCAGTATGTCAGCTGGGTCATATAAAAACCCGTGACGTTAGGAGGCCAATTGGTCATTCGCCTACCTAGAGAGATTCAAGTCCAGAACACGTTCTACTGCGTCTCTACAGGGCTACATCTACTCGCCAACGCATGGTGAGTATGCCGGCCCTAACGGGCGATAAAGCCACGTCGTGGCTGCTCTGCTAAGAGCGACCCGCAGGTGAGCCAATTTTGCTGTCCTCACTCCCTCCACTCCAAGGCTGCAAAACCTTGTGTCTCCACTGTGGTTCCCTCTGTGCAAACCTGACGTGCAGGCCACAGCCCAGAGTCTGCTGAGGCGGAGTGACGTTTGTGTTGCAGGGAGAGACCCCAGGAGGAACGGGTGAAAACTTTACTTTCTGATTTCAAACTGTTGTCCTGGAACGGGGGCTTATCCCCAAGTTAACTTTCCTGAGTTTCTTTCATACATTGAACGTTTTTCATGTGTCTGCTTGACAAAAACACTTATTGAATATTTATCAAATGATGTGTTTTCCTAACTTTCCTGAGTTTCTTTCATACATTGAACGTTTTTCATGTGTCTGCTTGACAAAAACACTTATTGAATATTTATCAAATGATGTGTTCCTAACTTTGATGTGTTTGTCTCACCGGCAAAGAAATTATCTACTCAGGGGAGAAGATCAGGCGGAGTACTGTGTCTTGTGAGAAAAGAAGTTAGATCCTTTTTTCAGCAGATACCATGTCAGTTTGATAATATTCTTGTATTTAAGATCATTGAATCGCTTCTTGCAACCCCATGTAGTATTCTTTTGTTTTGTGCATACGTCCCACCAGTCGACTCACCGCATTACAATTATGTAGATGAACTAGACGGGTTGAGAATACTAGAAACTTGTATGATTGAAATATGTTCTCAGTACATTGATTGTGACATCCTACTTTGTGGAGATTTAAATAGTAGAACTGGTAATTATAATATTTTGACCTGGAATATGCATGATGCTAGATCAGAGGCAGTTGTGGAAAGGCGGCTTTCACAAGACAAGGGTCTGAACGAATATGGCTGGTCACTTCTATCATTGTGTATTTGAGTTGTCAATTTTGAAGGGCAGTGAAGATTTCCCAGAATCAGGTGAATTTACATTTATATCACCAAGCAGAAGGAGTGTGATAGATTATTTCATAGTTTCTAGAGGCATCTCAGAAATAGGTACTGACTTCAAAATTACGAGTTCTGTCCTATCTTCTCACTTGTCTCTAGAAATGACAGCTGCAAGTAAAGTAGCCATGAAACATGACCAAGCGAGTGTAAGAGAAAGTAAGATACTTTGGGATGATTCATTGACTGGACAGTACAGAAGTAATTTACAAAATGCTATGGAGAAGACCAAGGTCATGCTGAGGTCTATGGAACAGAAACAAATGGGTGATTCTGCGAACCTCGTTGTTCACAAAGAAGTGAGTAAACTAACGAAAAGGTCTGCTTGAATCAGATAAATGTATGGAAAAAACTTTCGTACGCGATAGGAGATTGCAAAGGAAATTTCCTTGGTATGACGATGCATCCATGATGAGAGATTCTCAAACCCGCCTGCTTGCTAGAGCAGAAAGCAACACGGCTTTACTCAACGCCTCCATCGCCAGGGTGGACCAAGGAGCTGGCAACCCGCATGTCTGCTGTGGAGGACAAGCTGGACAACGCCACGTCCATCCACGCTGAGGAGGCGGAGACCATCAGGACGTGGCCTGGAGACTTACAGAAAAAGATGGAAGACTTCAACACTATACAAGGTAAGAACGCAAGTTGCAGGATAGGAGCACTTTGTTTTTGTATGAAGTAGACAAATGTAGTGTGTCTTGGTCACTCTGAGGTCAACGTAGCTTTGCATATCCTTGGAAGTAGCTGTTTAGCTGCCACCTCTATGTTTTTTCTTGACGTCTTCCTTGATTGTGATGAAGAAGGCCTTCTGATGAACGAAGAGCGCTCCAAGATGGTTGCCTTGTACCGGCAACCACTGCGCATCATTCCACGGGTCCAGGGATTCATGGGTGTCGTGGAAAGAATGGATAGCCGCACATTTTCCAGCACTTTCCGCATGTCACCACCAGTGTTTGACGCATTGCATGACAGGATTGCAATGCAGTGAAACACAAGACAAATAACTTCATTTATTTATTTAAGTAATATGCAGCCCAAACCAAGGGAAGTAATAATTTCAAACAGTGGTCATAGTTTAGCAGTGAAATCCTTTTGGGGTGTCACAGCCTATATTTGTTCTGATTTTCTGTGTTTTCAGTTCCAAGCGGAGAAGCGAGTTCCAGCTGTTTGCTGACGTACCAGACAGTGTCATCCTCAAGCACTGTCCTACCAGATGGCTCAGCTTGGAGAAGGTGGTCATCAGGATGTTGCAACAGTATCCAGCTCTCTTCAGATACTTCAGGAGCCACCCTGAATGTGAGAAACCAGGGAAGGTGAAAGGGATCCTGACACACTTGGAAGACCCACTGACCAAGCTGACCTTCTACTTCCTCAAGTTTGTGCTGCCACTGCTGAATGAGTTCAACAGAGTCTTTCAGGCTGATGAGTCAAAGGTGGGAACCCTGATTCCGGAGATAAGGCTGCTCAGGAAGTTTCTGTGCAAGTTCGTGCTGATGCGGGTGGTCAAGAGTGGTTAGCTCACGAAAGTCGACTTCCTGAGCAGAGAGAACCAGCTCACAGATGATCTCATGGCTGTGGGCAGGGATTGTCGTTCATTCCTCACGAGGAGGAACTTCTGCCAGCTACAGAAAACAAATTCTTCCATGATGTGCGCCAATTTTACATGGCCTGTGTGAGCAAGATGATCAGCAAGTTTCCCTTTGGAAGCGAAACCCTGCAAGACCTTCAAGTGCTTGACTACAGCCGGAGGGAGGAGCTGGACTACAGCCACATTGTCAGACTGGCTGCCAAGTTCACCCCAGATGAGGATCAAGAGGACCTGAAAGATGAATGGGAAAACTACCAGCTGATGGCGGATCATCAGGTGAGGTGGTTGTGACAGTTGAAGGAAAGGCCAAGAAGCTGGATGAAGTCTGGGTGGTCATCCTGTCCAAGAAAACTCCCTTCGGAGATCCAACGTTCCCAGTGCTGAGCAAGGTGATGCCCCCACTCCTCTGCCTGCCCCACAGCAATGAATCGGAGGAAATCTAGGACGTGTGGACAACCCCTGTGCAGGCCAGCGGAGAAAGATCTTGCGCCAGGTCATGGTGGATCAAATATTCACTCTCAGTGACGGGAGCAACTGTGCTGAGAACTCGGCGAAATTCTAGATCAACCTGAAAACTTTGAGGACAACTGAGAACTACGTCACGCCAAATGAAGCCATTCCTCAGGAGCCAATGCAGCTCGAACAAGACCACAAGAATGGCACTGACCATCAAAATGACATCACAACCCTGGTATCTGCAAATCAAATTGAAGAAAATTGTGCCTTGACGTACGTATCAGGGTACATCATGAAGAAGATCACGCCAAGTCTGTGTGCATCATGCCAACAGTCGCTGTCAGGGGCACCAACAACAAGCTTCTTCTATTCAAGGAATACAATCACACTGCAGGAAAATGTCTCACAGTACCAAGTGATGATCTGTCACGCGCAGTGGAGATGATGCAAGAGGTGTACAGCAAAAACGTTGAGAGTGTACTTCACTCGGACAAAGTGAAATCTCGGCTTGTTTCTCTCCTCGGAAATAAACTCACTCTTGAATGCCCAGGAGGAACTTGCAAGCTGAGGCCTTGCATAGTGAGCACATTCATCCATGTACACCTGAAGTCAACTCTCAAGGACTGCACTGCCTCTGTCGTGCATAAACGCGAGAAGAACTGAAAAATCAAACATCGTGATTTGTGACGCACAAGATTCCTTTCACTGTTGTACCTCAGGAAAAAATACTGTTAAAAATGCTGTGATGACGAAGACAATGCAACGTGTGGAAAGACATTGGTATTGATGTGTCTCCAGAGAGAAACCTACACACTTCATTGATTGGTCGAAACAGTGATGACGTACTTCCGCCATACTGAATTTGTCGTCTGCGTGCGTCGCCAGCAATTCGATTTGTGGTCCATCGCACTCTTCAAGTTCTGATTTTTGTGAACATGCAACATCCATATCCATCGGAAGGTAAAAGGAAATGTCAACAGCCAGACCAGTGCGAGAGAGAGCTGGACTGGTTTACAGCGCTGTTTGAATGCCCTCCAATGGATGACATCCAATGGACAACTTTTCAGCAGTTGATGTCCGCTTTTTGGAACATCTTTGAAAACGAAGCGGATGTGATGCTTCCTTCTTTTGGTAAGTTTAAATTGTGAAGGACTGTTGCCATGCTCTCTCTCCTCACAGATAGATGTGTGTTGCAGAGGAACCGGTATGTCTTGTGCCATAGAGTATGTCAAATGCCGCAGAGATATGCATGTGTCATTGACATAGGTACATGTCACATGTCATAGGGATGTGCGAAACAGTCTGGGCGGTTGGTGATGGAGCATCATCTCAAGTTTTGCCACCCTTTGATCTCGTTATGCATTATTATTATTACTGTTATTATTATTATTATTTTGAAATGTTTCAGATTCAACACCACCTGAACTAGCTGTTCTGTGGTGAAGGGTCCGATGGGTGGCTGCTGTCCAGCCGCATGACCTGGGTCATGATCAGGTCAACCAAGCATCCAAGTCAACGGTTGGACTGCTTAAATGTGGCAACCCTGAACGACCTCAAAAGCCTAGGAAAAAAGAGAGACTTGAAGCATGTCCGGCGCCTCACATTTGTGGTGAATGTTGGGAATGCACCCAAGGGGATCTTTGTATCAACACAACATCAATCAGGCTGACACTGGGCGGTAGCTGTCATTGAGATTGGAGTAAGGGCCTACCCAACTCTACTCTACTGTGATAGCCTTGGATGGAACTACCCACCTGACTTGGGGAACCACCTTGCCCCATTTCTCAAGTTCTTTGAATGTGGCACCCTATACCCAACACTCACAACACTGGCCCATCAGCCATCAGCGGACGGCGGCACACATGAGTGCCACAGAATGTGCCTGAACTACCCTCTACAGACATGTGTTCATGTCTGTGGAGTGGTGTCACTGATAACTGCTGTTATCGCTGCTCAAGATGATGGCCTCTACCAGCTGTTGACACGCCCTCAGGCTTACAGTTACCGGCTCATGTACCTGCACAACCCGACATGGTACCAAAGGTACTTGAGAAAAGTGGTTTGTCATGGTTTGCATCTGGCACCGTGAGCACTGATTTCATTTTGCAAGCTGCCCTCCCCTCAAGCCCAAAAAAGTTTGTACAAACGATCAACGACTTGATTCGAAAGTCAAGTCAACGTAGAGGGCATTTGTTCAAGACCTTCAGCTTTGACAGTACTGCTCACAAATGTGGCCAAAAATTTCTGGAAGCCTGCCGCCGACTGCAGAAGAAATACTGCAATGAAGGTAGAAATGAATGACGCCTGTTCCTGGAAGTATGCAAGGGGTTGGGCAGTGCCAAATACAGGAGTGCTCTGCTAGGCTGTCACAGAAATACTGTGAGTCGCCATGAAAAGAAAGTTATAAAAACACAAAAAAGCAAGAAAAGGAGGTAGATAAGCTTGCAACAAGTTTTTTTAGAGGAAACTGCAACCCCACACCCTGACAGAAAACTTGTCAGCAAAAAAACTGGAAAGCCAGCCTTCCAGTTAAGGCAGCCCTTAAGAGAAATCCACACGCAGTTTTGTGAAAGCAGTGGCAAGACGATGCCCTTCTCCACATTTGCGAAGTGCGGACCACCAAACGTCAAGCTGATGGGCAAAGCAGAGCTTCGACAGTGCCTCTGCGAATACTGCACAAATGTGCAGCTCATTCTGACTACCATCAATACCCTGGCTTCCACAGTTGACAACAGGTATGTATTTTAGCAATTGCTTAACGAGTTTATTTCATACTTATTAATTTAGCTTTCGATTTAGTGCACACATTGCATTTTCATCAATTGTGAAATTTTAAGTGAAGCAAAAAAACTTTATGTGCCTGTTGT
The DNA here is from genome assembly GCA_034096865.1 of Theodoxus fluviatilis. NCBI lineage: Eukaryota > Metazoa > Mollusca > Gastropoda > Cycloneritida > Neritidae > Theodoxus > Theodoxus fluviatilis. Next base: position 33,023 of record JAWQFJ010016989.1, on the reverse strand, counting down.
GAGTAACTTAATTTTTTCTACAATATTGCATAATTTTAATACATTGATTTAATTATATTTTTGTGTCTGTGTCCAGCTGCCGAATCAGAAGCGAACGCCATGCTGTTGATCTGCTGACGAGTGACAGCAAGAACAAGGACTGTTGCTACGGAACTCGTGACAAGTGCGGTGTGACTTTGCTGGAAGACCATCTCCGTCCACTGATGGATCATGATGGTCAACTCAAGTGGTACCGTTGGGAATCGAATACCATCACCTCAAAAGGAAAGCAGGCATTGTATGCTTAATTCATATCAGATAATATGCATGCCAAATCTATCCTTTACAGTGTAACAGAATAATTTGTTCCTATTAATTAATGTAATGTACAAAAATCTTCATAATGTAATATCTTTGAAATTCATTTATTTATTTACGGTTTTTATTATTTTATTTTTACTTGCATGTGGTACATTGTATGTTTGCCACTCATGTTCCAGATTTCCCGCAAGATGTTCCTGTAAAAACGAGACACCATTGAGCATCTTGTGGAACAGCTGAAACCTGAAGTGGTGTTCCTGAAACAGCACCTGTTCCGAGCCGACTGGCAGTACAGGCAGTTTCAGTCGGTCCGGGACATGAAGCCCTTCCCCATCGAGTCTGTGTGTATGGTCCTGGATTTTGCTGAAAATTTTGCATGTACCTATCAGGAGGAAGTCCAGGCTGCACACTGGCATCATGACCAAGAGACCGTACACCCTGCCGTTACCTACTACCATTGTCCAGGTTGTGACGAGACGGTCACTGAATCATTGGTCTTCATATCTTCCGATTTGAAGCATGATTGCCATGCAGTGCACCACTTCTCGAAGCTGGCACTAAACCACCAGCGGGAAAAGAGTGGGCTGACCATCACCAACATCATTGAGTGGACCGATGGATGTTCAGCGCAATATAAATCCAAGGGCCCCTGTGCTGACATCGCCTCTTCCCTCAACGACTTCGATGCAACATTGGAGCGACACTTTTTGGGGTCTCGCCATGGCAAAGGGTATTCAGATGGTGAGTCTGCTGTGGTAAAGCATCACGCAGCAACAGCGGTGAAGGCAGGAAGAGCTATCATCGCTTGTTTGATTTCAGTACGTGGCTATTTACCTCCAACACCCAAGAAAGGAACCCTGACAAAAATGTGGGAAGACGCTATTTCTCCCCACACCCAAGAATCAAACCCGGGGCAAAAGTTTAATAAACCCTGCGCGAGCCCTATGTGTTTTCTGCTTTTCACCCCCATCAACGGCACCACCCTCACCCTCCACACCTGCATCCCCCCTTGCAAGCCCCACCCCTTAACTTCCGGTGGCGGTCCTGCAGGATCCTTCACCTTTCACCTCTAACAAGCCCCGCCCCTTAACTTCCAGTGGCGGTCCTGCAGGATCCCTTCACCTTTCACCTCTTACAAGCCCCGCCCCTTAACTTCCGGTGGGGGTCCTGCAGGATCCCTTCACCTTTCACCTCTAACAAGCCCCGCCCCTTAACTTCCGGTGGCGGTCCTGCAGGATCCCTTCACCTTTCACCTCTAACAAGCCCCGCCCCTTAACTTCCAGTGGCGGTCCTGCAGGATCCCTTCACCTTTCACCTCTTACAAGAACCGCCCCTGAACTATATTATTGTCCTGTTTCAGATCATAGACCTTTTCCTGCGCTTACTGCAGAAAGAAACAAATGTTCAAGATTCACGCCATGTGTTCACAGTTCCTGTCCACGCCACATCAGCATGGCGACGAAATGATTTGCATTTGTTCCTGTTTGAGGCGGTATGCATTATTTTGACGAAATATTACTAAAGGAATTAATAATTGAAGTGTTTCCGCACTTATGAAACACCTTGTTGCACAATGTACTTGGTTTGCAGAGGGGCTTCCGATTTTTTGGCAAATTATATGAATGTTGTTTATTTTCCTTTCAGGTAAAACTTTCAGCCTTCAAGTTCATAATGGCCCCCAGTGAACACGGGGCTCCACTGGGTGCTCATTGTCATCGACATGGAGCAAAAGGCAGTGTCCGTGTTGGACTCTTTGGCTAACCCTGGCACTGAAGAAGCATGTTTTAAGCTGTGGAGGTATGACATTTCTTCTCGTTATTACATGAAAAAACCTATCCTGTAAAGGCATCTGAAGCATAGCAAAAATTAATGTATTGACTTATGACTACTTGCTAGCCAGCCTTGGAGGAATGTTGGAATCAATCGGCATTCCATTAGTGACATTATGCAAGTCCTCTTTGCTCAAACTCTGATAACACAAATTATTGGTTAGCTCAAAATGATTGTCTCCCCCAGTTGTGGTTTTCCTTTTCGAGTCTGTAAGGTTAGCACAAAAACCTGTCAGTTCCAAAGAAAATCCTGGTCCCTACAGATTCATCTTAATGGAATTCCACTATATCTGAAACAAAGTTAACAGCATTTTGCTTTTGCATGTTTAAAAGTGTTTTACTTACTGAATAATGTACATGTTTCAGGGACTTCTATTCATTCCGGGCAAAGCAACTTGGACATCCAGACATAGCGTGGAGAAAAGGCCCCTTCAGATCCAATAGACAGACGGATGGGGAGTCATGTGGTGCTTTTGTTCTTATGGTCAGTAAATAAAAGAACATTAATCATACCCAAATCCCTTCACTTATCTTACATGGAAGTTTAGATACATTACGTTAACCAATTGATTATAGGACACAATTGATTATAGGATGTTAAAGATTTTACAGTGTCATTGATTCATTTGACAATCTGCAAGGTATTGTACACATTGTTGATCAGTGACTTCATATTTTGTACCAGTATTTAAGTATGTTCATATACATCTTAACGTGATAGCAGACAATTTTTTACCAAAAATACAATTGTATTTTCTCGATCTTTTACATCTGTAGAAACACTCCAATCAACCAAAATTCTCATCCACGTCTTATAAATATTTTTAAAATAATATTTTGGGGTGCAGGGATGGGCGTGGTGAGCAGCAAGATGACAAAAAAGAACTACTTTGTCTTTCTCTTTGGATTTTGCTTTTGCCTAAACCCTAACATATCATATATCATTATGTTTGTAAACATCCGCTCTACTTCGTCACATTGAGATCTCACGGAAACTTCCATATATGGACCAGCTATAGCTGCGAAATGCAGTGAGGAAAACCTACGGAAATTTCCATGTATGGGGCTAAGCTACTATAACGTGCATAAGCACTTGACTCGGGCAACCAGTTGAATGAATGGCGCCATTTCATTGGCTGCCGTCTTTTGTCGACAAGCAGTCGAGCAGGCGCGAATGCAGCCGAGTGGCCTCGGAAAGTTTGTTTGCGATCTCGATTCCACTCAATCGAAGTTTCTTTTGAGCCATTGACCCCGCGATTGTGATTCCATGTCTGAGGAATCTGAGTCGATTGAAGCTCACAAGGGTGGGAAAAGGCGGAGAAGGGAACTGAACAAGGCTGCAGCAAGCAAACGATGGGGAAAACACGAAGAAACTCCCTCGACCCGCGTCAACCCAGCGTTAGAAGAGCCTTCCACAAGTCAACAACCATCTTCTTCATCTCACGGAGGAGTAAGTTTACATTTTACAGTCTGATTTTCCTCTCTCTCTGTACTGTAACTTGAAATTTGCTGATACTCATTGATTGCACATTCTGGGAATAAGTAGGACAGAAGATATAGTTGACTTGATAAGATTTACGATGGCGACAAATGTTCGTTCACTCCAGCCACCAACTCACTTGAGTTGGTGAAGAATCCATATGAGAAATGCGGTAAGTCTGATTAGTTATAGATGTGAAACGTTCTAGATAATGAAGATGTAAAGTAGTTTGTTGCATCTTGAAACTTGATTGAATGCATTTGTGAGGGCAGCATTGTTTTGAAATAGATCCTTTCACTGTTGAGGGTAGTCACTCATTCCCATCTTGTGCATTTTCAGGCACCAGCAGGAGGTTCCAGCCAGGAGGAAGATAAGAGGCCATGGGAGCAATCATGGAGGTTACATCGGAGGACAGCGACTCAGATGGACAGGACCCACCACCTGCACCTCCTAGATCCTGGTGCATTGCTGACCTGGGACAGTTGTCCAAGCTTCTGGCTGAACTTGCATGCCCAGCATGTGAAATGACTGAACTATATTTTGCAAAGACTGGTCATGCCATGGGGTTTGCAGAAGCACTGACATTGAAGTGTACCAAATGTGAGTATACCAGTGGGTCAGTCTTCTCATCTTCTCGTGAAGGGGGGGAGAGATCAAAGATGGGGAAGTTTGAAGTGAACACTTTGATGACATTGCTGACACATGAGCTGGGCAAGAAGCATGAGGCCTTGGATAAATTCAAAATGGTCCTAGGGCTCCCTTCCATGCAGTCAAAGACCTATCAAAGGCACCAAAGGCACTTGTTTGCCACATCTGCAAAAGTGGCAGGCAAGTACCTTTGGTCTGCAGCTAGTCTCATTCGAGCCATGGCCACTGATCTAGGTGAGAATGGGATTGTTGACTTGACTGTCAGCTTTGATGGGACATGGCAGAAGCATGGCTATGCTTCAAAACATGGAGTTGGTCTTGCAATCGAAGTCAACACTGGACTTTCCAACTACTGCCACGCTTGTGCTATGGGGAAAAATCAGAGGCCTTTGCTAACTGGCAGGCCACCCATGAAAATTGTGACAGGAATTCTGAGGGGTTTTCCAAGGCCATGGAGCCAGAGTCAGCTAGGAGAATCTGGGCCAGGTCTGAAGAAAGGTATGGCTTCAGATATACAGCAATCCTTAGTGATGGTGATGCAGCAACATTCTCGGCATTGTAAAGAATGAATCCAGTCCGAAAACATGTGGTAGCACCATTGTGTAAGGATCTGGGCTAGACCACACGCGTTGGCCTGCAGAGGGGATTCACGGAGATGAGATGAAGAAGTATCTTGGACTAAGCATTACCATGACTTTTCTCCCATCTCTCCAGGGGTGGGAGAGATGGGAGAAAAGTTATGTTCAACAAGAATGAAAGTTGTGATGTCTGTTGGATCTTCCCAGAAATCCATGGTGTTTAGTTTAAGCATTACCATGGGCCTAGTGAAAAAGAAACTTTCTGAATTCTGGACACACTCCCTTCTTTCTGAAAATCATGCCTCTGGAAATTCCCGCTCCTTAACAGAATGCTCCATGTAGCCAGTACTGCTGACGAGAAGAGGGGGGAACAAGGATTTGACCCATGGGTCAAAGCAAGACCAGTCCAGGACTCCCTGAACAACAAGTTCAAGATGTTCTATGTCTCATCACAGAACATTTCCATGGACGAAAGCATGATTGGCATGAAAAACAGGCAGGGGTACATGCAGTATATGCCAAACAAGAGACATGCCAGATTTGGATTGAAGAAATTTCAGCTGTGTGAATCAAATGGCTATGTTTGCCATGTTGAACTCTATGCTGGAAAGGACTTCAATGTGCAACCTGAAGGTCAGGCACATGCAGTAGTGATGGAGCTGCTGCAGGACTGCAACCTGCTTGGCAAGGGCCATCACCTCTACACAGACAACTTCTACACCAAACACATTCTGGCTCAAGTTCTGCTGGAAAGGAAGACGGTGCTGACTGATCGGGTCAACTCAAGATGGCTGCCTCAGGAGGTGAAGACTGCCAGGCTGCAGGTGCGCGAGACAAAATACTTTCGCTGTGATTCCATCTTGAGTCTGACCTTGAGGATTGAGAAATTGTTTGTCCTTTGTTCATCTTTTTTGTCCAGTCAGAAGATTGAAGTCTTTTCAGATGAGGTCCTTCTACATTTTGTTGTTTTATGTAAAGTTTCTTCCTAGTCTAAGGATTGTAGTACTGGGGAATCCGCTATTCTACAAAAAAGAGTGGGCCCCACAGTTGCATCATCCAGACACTGCATTCTGTATGCTCCTTTGTTAGCACCGTTATGTGAGAATGAAGCAGCAGCTTATGATGCCAAGGAAGTCATTTTTAAAGTGTTACAAGTAATTTGAGACGTATTCATTGTGCAAAGAATGGTACATTGTGGAATCACAAACTTTACTCATCATTACCTAGTCAGCAGCGAATGTGATACACGAGTTATCTCCCCGGAAAGTGGGAGCATGATCGACGATGTCGACAATGGAAACAAAGCGAGTGACTGTGAGCGAAGTGCAACGTTTCTTGCGAGACAGAGGTGTAGTAGTGGGTCAGAGTAAGAGGCAAGAACTTCTTGAACTTGTTGGGATAGCCAAGGCCTTGGGTTTACCCGTAGATCCTGATTTGTGTGTATAAGATCGATCTGAGGTGATAGGCGACAAACTGAGAGACGGCAACCTCGTGTTGTCCAACCCTGCACTTCCGTCTGGATCTTCGGACATTAGCATCTTACCAGACTTTTCTTTTGTGGATGTGTGCACCTACTTGATGGGGCATGGCGTGGGCATGACAGCCATCAGGGACTATAGACACTCCGAGGCTTATAGTAGTATGTGTGTGTGGGTATGTTTGTGCATGTGTGCGCGCATTGTCACATGATTGCGAGTGTGGGAGTGTGCGTTGAACTTTCAACTTATCTCCCATTAATCCTTGCCGTGATATTTTAGTGATGATTAAAAGTATTATAATTTTTTTTTTTTATTCTTGTGTTCCCTGTTCATTATTTTGATTTTATGCTTGCCTTTATTGTGTGTGCGAGTGTGTAGAAATGTCACCTTATCTCCCTGTGATCCTTGAGGTGAGATTTGAGTGTGCACTGATGAATAGTATTATATATATTATTAATGATTTTTTTTATTCTTATGTGTTCATTATATTGATTTTATTCTTTCATTTTTAGTTCTTATGTTTTGCAACTTTTTTGCATGACTATTGAGTGTTCCAGAAGAAAAATAACAAAGAAAACTGTTCGTAAAATATACCTCTTTGTTACATGTACTTGGTTACCTGGTTAATGCATGGATGTGCATGTTTAAAAAAACATAGAACAAACAGTACAGATTTACACACACACAAAGCCAGTTTAAATAAATATTGTACTGCAGGTATCTTTCCATTTTTTTCATTTCTCGTGTTTAAAAATTTGTGCTGGTGCAAAAAGAAATACAAAAAGTGCCAGAGAAGTACAAAGCACCTCGGAAATAACTAGTGGCAGTTAACTTCAAACAACAATTTGTAGGGCTGATCATATAGTGAGACATAGGCAAACCAGTTCTCACAGTTGGTCACTTAGCACAATGTGTCGTATAGGCAAGTTAGTTCTCACAAATACAGTGACTTAGCACAATGAGTCACAGGTAACACAGTTATAACAGTTACAGTCAGTTTTTATTATATTTCATTTTATAAAAAACCAACACAGTCACCACTGTGGTAACATCGTCGTCGAAGTAAAGTGCCTGTACTCTAAACAGAACATGCATCTAAAAGCTGCTCTGTGGCTATGCACATTGTGTGAGCTCAACGAGGACACATTTCAAATGCGCAAGACACACGCATACTTTGCACAGCTGCAGTGCCAGATGGCAGTAACAGGTGTACAGAGAGGGATTCTGCTGATCTATACCAAAAAAAGAATTCACAAAATTGAGGTTCCTTTTGATGAGCAGTGGTGGGGTGAGGCGTTGATGCATATAGTGCCATGCAGGGTTGTTTTCCGGACCTGTGGTTCCCAGTCACTTGGCACAATCTTTTTTGTAGGTTGCACAAAATGCTGATGACTGTCATTTTAAATCAGTGCTTGATTCGTCATCATCATTACACCTTCACCACAGCAACGTGATCGACAAGTGATCTGCACCGAGGGGCGTGCAGCTGGTTGCCTTCTTCAAGCGGAGTGTTGCAGAGAATATCATGATGCGTGGTGTGGGCACCTACCTTTTGCAAGCAGGTGTGAGGAGACATTTGTTTGACGAAGAATCCTTGAGAACATTGCCTCCTGTTACCATCACCAATGTACTCGGTGTCGACGTAATGACGTTCAGTGCAAAAGAAAGTATCAACAAGCGTGGTATACTAAAGGCTTCAGGAGATGACTTTGCCAATGTATCCATCACAATTTTCAACAAGAGGATGAAAGCCATTATGGACAAACACTGTTCGCTATCAAAAAGTGTCCACAGAGAAAGTGGCAGGAAGAATTTTCATATCTTCTTGAATCAACCAGCTTTCAGCATTATACAGGGTTCGTACAGGTTTTTAGATACAAAATTCCATGACATTTCCATGACGTTCCATGAGCCTCAATAACATTTTCCGTGACTTAGCGTGCTGTGATACATGACAGTTTTTAAAGAGAAAAGTGTATGGCGCATGACCAAACTCACGCAGGCTCTTGTGCAGAAAGATCTGGATAAAAGCCCCATCAGATATGGCCTTGCCAGGAACCTGAGCTGAATGTCTCCAAATGACTTTGTGAAGAAAGATCTGCGCCAAAATAAAGCCCAGTTCCAGAACTGCCTCCAGGTCCTTGAAGCAGCCAAGAGAATGGCAGCCAGTGATGTCGATGATGTTGTCAGTGAGATGTCTCATTTTGAGGCAGAGGTGCAACAGTGCAGTGAGCTGAGTTCACAGTTCCTGTCATTTTGCCATCCACAGGACCGACTGGACACCTTCTAGGTGGAAACACTGCACCACAAAAAAACAAGCTCTTTTCACTTTCTCCTCGTTTGAACCAACTGACCCGACCGGCGTGGAAATGAAACCAGGTCACCTAGCCAAAGAACCAATCAGGAAGCAGAAGACAAACGAGCCTTCAAAATTAACCAATGGGATGCAAGGGCACGTTTTCCTGTCGTTCGCAGCGTGTAAAAATTGAGAGTATCGCGCAAAGCACAGCCTAGAAAACATCTTTTTTTTCTTTTTTTATTTATTAAATTCCATGACCTTCAATGACCTTAAATGGAAATTCCTTATTTTCCAGGCCTGGAAAATGAAAAATCAAATTCCATGACTTTCCAGGTTATCCATGACCTGTACGAACCCTGCATATTGGAGTCTACTGGGCAGCCGTCCTCACTACCTGGACTTCTACAAATATGTGGACAAGCTACACGAAGCTCTGCAGCTGTGGCAGGCAGACCCTTCGCCCATGCTCCGACCAGACTGCCCGCCCATCTTCCCTGACATCACATTCATCCATCACACTGAAATTCTGCAGTCCCTCCTGACCATTGAAGATGAAAAGGCGGCTTTGGTGATGTCTGTCTTGCAGAAGATGTGTGCTGCCATGCTGTCTGTCACCGAAAGGCAACTGTCAAGACTTCCTGCCGAACGTGCGCTACCACGACATCCAGGACAACAACATGCGGGAGAATCTAGCGCATTCGCACATCACTAATCTGGTAGCACAGGATTACTTTGCTGACCTGAACTTCTCTCTTTTCAAGAGACGCAGCTGCAGCCTGTTCCATCACTCCACCATGAACATGTTGACGAGAAACAAGAACATGTCGGGTTGGTTTGCTAGCAAGTCGGCCGCAGACCAGTTAAAGTTGTTGAAGCTGTCCGCAAAGAAAGCTCCTGCACTTCGTCAGGCACATGTCCAAGCAGAGAAGGCAGCTGTGGAGAGGAAGAAAGAAATGCTGCAGGAGGTGGAGCGCCAGAAGCAGCAAGCAGAGCAGAGGAAAGCCCAGCAGAGTGTCAATCCTAGACACCATCAGGCCGCACAGTGGGAAGTGCAGGACAGTGGCACATGTGGACAGGCTGATGGCTATCTACACCAACAACCCATCACTCAAAGAAGCTGTGAAAGCTGAAATATTCTTTCACAAGGTGATACAGGAGGACAAGTCTAACCTGCTGAGAGTGACGGGCAATGCACTAGCTCTTACCAACAGGCTGAGGCAGTTTCTGGGAGGCGAGGCGCTGCAACACATGCCAGTGGTGCAGCCAAGGAAAAAGGGGCCGGACAGACCCCGACTCAAGTGACAATGAATTGAATGAGTCAGACTTCAATAAGTCAGAACATGACTCTAGCACTGGCTCAGTGTCAGGTGATTCCGTCGTGGACAGTGACAGTGAGGCAGAAAATGCAGTGATGCAGAACTTCAAGTTCACGACGGAGGGGGAAATGATTGCCGTGTACTACATGGAATACTTTTTCATTGGGGAAGTCACTTCCATCATCAATGAAGAAGCAGAGATGAACTTCCTGGTAAAGGCCAGCAGCAGAAACGGATGCGAGGTGTACAGGTGGCCCAGCCACCCAGACAAGGCGAAAGTGTCGTCCACATTCGTTTTTGCGAACAACTTGAGACTGGCCCCTTCATCCTCCTCAGGATGCACATTTCTTGTAGAAAGCCCTGCTGATCTCTGATATGTACAGTGACTGTAAAAACTACCTTGCTGCTCACCCTGGCAATTAACAGGAGATTGTAGTTGTACATATGCATTCATATTATGAACCGTTTGTGCTCTGAAGACAAGCCCTCCAGAGAAAATGCCACAGCAAAGGCTATCAAGCACAACTTCTACATTCTTGTGAATGTTTTTGAGTTGCTTAGTATGTGCATAAATTGCATACTAAACTAGAAAGCTGACCCTTGAATAACTTTTAAGATAATGGTCTTTATGGTTTTTTGATGCCTTGTCATCCTACACCATCATGCCAAATTGGTTGTTGATAGACTTAATGGTCTCCGAGAAAAATCTAATGTTAAAGTTTTTTACGGACACTCGGACCTCTTACTCCAAATTTAGCCAATACAGACCGAAGACAACAAAAACTGTGGACAAGGACACCTTCAAGACCTGTTGCTGTGAGAATTGTGAAAATGTCACATTGAAGCGAAAGGCAAACCCCATTCTACAGGCAAATGGGTTTGGCGACAGGCTCCTTGGGACAAAATATGGGATCGTCGACATGACATGCTGTCCGCCCGATCAGAACTTAGGGTAACACAAAAAAGTCTGCATCGACCGTAAGTGCCCTGACTGTGGAGTTGAAAAATTCCACAAAGCTGTGGAGCCTAAGCTTCAGTCCATCAAAGACAAGCCTTGCATCTGGCATGAATGGAAGTCCATGCTCCAAACATACATAAACAAGAAGGGGGAAGAGGTCACAGGCAACAAACAGACCCTGGGAAAGATAGAGGGAACCTTTGGTCAGCTTGTTGAAGCCCTGGAGAAGGACCTGCAGACCTTTGCCTGGCACATGGCAGCAACAGCAATTTGATCACTTGGTCAGAGATGTGCCCAAGGGATATCTGGTGCCACCTCGTCCACATGTGCTGTGACTGACTCAACCGAGGCACATTCCTGCAGACAGTTCCTTTCAGGAAATCACGGAGAAGGCTGTTCAGAGCTCTCCTTGCTTTCACGATTAAGGGGGCATGATGCTTTGAACATAACCAACACTTGAGAAACTTATAAACAATACGATTTACTAGAATTGTGGATGGACGTAAAATGAGCTCTTGGAGAGAAATAAGTTTTCTGCTCTTCTTTGCAAATGATGCGTGGAATATAACAATGCTACAACCTTATTTTATACGGATGTCAACCTATGAATCAATAAATAAAAACTTATGGATTAAATCAACATTGCAAAACTTTTTTTCTTTGTTTTTGTCTTTATGCAGAAGGAAGAAAGTTAGGTGGTACTTTTTCCACTGCTGTCCTAGAAGAGGATGGCGCAGAGTTTGATGATGACGAAGGTCTGCTTGCCTTTGACAAGGCTGCCATCATGCTCCTGATAGATGGTGAAAGTTGGACATAACTGCCACCTTCAACAACTGCTGCCCCTTTTCAGACGAAGCGGAAGTTCCCGTTTACTGTCAGTGCCGAAACCCGAGGACGGGCAGCTGATGATAGCCTGCGATGCCTGCTACGAATGGTTTCATGTTAAATGCATGAATATTTCAGTGGCGGAGGCAAAGCGGCGGGATTATTTCGTCTGCCCTAGTTGTCGTCGAATGGGGGGTCAATGCTAACCACCTCCCACGATTGGTACTTTCAGATGGCGGAAAAGGAAGCCGGAGGGACGACGCGCCCACGGCAGGGGTGGTGTGGTCTGGGTGGCTGCCAGGGGCAACAGGTGGAAGACCTAAGGGACCATTATCTCCGGGAACATCTTCCACCGGGGTTCTATGCCGTCACCTGGATCGAGCCCTATGTAGCTATTGTTTCTCTTACAATCAAAGGTGAACGAGGACCCCGGATATGAGGCCCTGAGGGGGATGGCTCAGGCAGAGGGTACGAATTTGCCATCCCGTGTCGAGGTCCGGACTCACAAGGGAGAGGAAAGCGCTCCCGGGGAAGAGTCGAAACCTTCGTACGCGGCGATGGCGGCACATCCGACGCTGCCTAGGCAGTCTCCCAAGGGGGTGACAGGGTCGCGTCCGACACCGCCTAGGCAGTCTCCTAAGGAGGTGACAGGATCACGGAAGAAACACCCTGCCGTCGCCTCCCCTAACGTGCGCTGCTAATGCCTCCTTCAGGATGGGGATTTCCGTGTTAAGGAATGTCAGTAAGGGGCATGGAGCCGCTCTTTCTGCTATGCCCCGAGACAAACTCCTTCTGGAGTCGGACAGCCCCATCCAGGAGAGGCAGGGGAAACTCAGGTCGGCGGGTTGCAGCAAGGCTTAAGGTGTGGAAGACCTTGGTGCTGCAGCAGACCCTGGAGAATGCACGCCGGCTTTCCAAGGTCCAGTAGGCCGGCGTGTCCCTAGATTCTCAGGCGAGCAGGGTAGGTAGATACAAGGTAAAGAGCAGTGGGACCCTGTTTAGTCTTCCGTGAAGACGGGATCTCACCTTGTCCAAAATTGGGGGTGGGGAAAACCTTTTTTTACATTTCAAAATGTACGCGGCTGTTAACTCTAGGGATGTAGATGGGTATACCTGCTCGCCTTGTTCCCTAGAAGATGTGTCGACTTTATCCTGCTGCTTTTTGTACATTGTCGACTTTACCCTCCTTGTTTTTGGGGCGCTGGGCGCATCTGGGTCTAGGAAGGGCAGTCGAACAGGATGACAGAGCGGCCATATTGCACTCTTCCCCGTGTGTGTGTGTGAGTGGGGGGGGGGGGGGGGGGGTTATTTTTGACGGGGGAGAGTGTGGTAGGGAGTCCAGAGTTATCTCCCCGAGGCCGCAAGGTCACGAGAGAGGGCGTTCACTGCCGGGATATTTAAGTGCTGGTCAGCGGTTGCGCGGCCTTCTATCCCGCGACCAGGGGTGAGAGGTCAGCAAGGGCGAGAGAGAGAGCAAGAGACGAGCATCAGGAACAAAGGAAGAATTGGGCGCAAAAGCAGGTCGAGGTGGGCAGCGCCGTGCATCTTCATCAACTCCGCTACCGAGTAGAGGTAAGTACGCGATACTCCCTCTCCCTGAACTGTAGGTATGAATGCGCAGTCGGGCGATGACCAGTGGTGCCCACGTGGGTCGAGCATGGCACCGCCAGAATGGCAGGCAGCCACGTGGTGCCTAATGGAGTGAGTTGGAATGACTCGAGTGCCAGCCATGGGTTAGCCTACTGTTATTAGCCTTTCAGGCGGATTTCCTCTCCTTTCTCTGCATGCGTGAACGAACTCATTGCAGAACCTGTGGGCTCTTCGACCATGGGTATGTGTCTGTGTTACACTCGCGTATGGTGGCGGCATTGGTCAGTAATGGCGGCCAATGGCTACCACATGGGCGAAGGCGGTCACTACCAAAGACCCCTGTATCTACATCTCATAGCACCCTTCATGCTGGGAATGCCAGTTCTTTTGAAGGTGAATTCATACATTTTTCATGGTAATAATTATTTGGAGGCTTCAATGACAACATACTTAAGGGGGCACGTGGCGTAGAAAACGGTGGTATCAGACGGACAAATAGGCAAGACGAACAGCCGGAAGGACGGGCACGTGACACGGGCTTGGTCTAGTTCAATATGTGTTTTGAAACACATAACAAAACTAAAACTATTGGAGAGGGGTGTGTTCTGCTATGCCATGTTTTATCCAAGGGAGTAGCCCTCAAGTTCTAACCTCATTGTTCCGATATATTACAGTTTGTGTGGGGGTTTTTTGTTTTGTTTTTTTACAGAATCCTCATGCACACTGCAGGATATTCTTGAGTTCTGCAGTGGTGCACGCGCCATACCACCCGGCGGGCTTGGTGGGTACAATTCCGTGCCCACCATTCATTTCAAGCCCGCAGGCCTCCCCACCTCGTCCACATGTGCTGTGACTCTGACTCAACCGAGGCACATTCCTGCAGACAGTTCCTTCCAGGAAATCATGGAGACGGCTCTTCAGAGCTCTCCTTGCTTTCACGATTAAGGGGGCATGATGCTTTGAACATAACCAGCACTTGAGAAACTTATAAACAATACGATTTACTAGAATTGTGGATGGACGTAAAATGAGCTCTTGGAGAGAAATAAGTTTTCTGCTCTTCTTTGCAAATCATGCGTGGAATACTTTGGCTGCCGCTACCTACAAAGTTACTGGTTCCAAGTACAGGGCCAGCTTCTGGAGACAGGTGCTCCTTTCTGCGACAGTCACATACACCAAACAAGATCTCCTTATTGAGTGCATCCTGCCAGACAACACAACAATGCCAGAAATACTACAGAAGCTAGGTGATTTGTATATCACACACTTCTAGAGTCGTATGCAGTTCTCTTAGGTCGACTGATGGCAAAATATTTGCCGGCATTCAAGTGGCTGAAGGGATGCCTACCTCAGCACATGCCTCACTTACTGGAGGAAGCCACTGCTCAAAAAACGTCTTCATCCCTACGAAGCTCATCATGAAAGATGAAAAGAAACATGAAGATTGCAGAGGTGCGAGAATGGTAAGAACTGCAGACTGAGCTTGGTCAACATTCGCCACTTTTCTGCTGTCCGTCGACGTAAAAATGTCACATTTTTGGAAGGTCGGTCGTTGGTTTACTGCATGGTTTTCCAATACTCCAGACACCAGAGATAATTTGCAGGAAAACATGGAGAGGACCAACAAGACCCTGTCCAGGGTTCATGAGCTGGAGGCGCAGCTGCAGCAAGAGAAGGAAAGGCACACCTGTATCAAGGAGGCAGAGGAGCAGGTGATTGCAGGGCTGCTGGAGCAGAAGTTGCAGCTGCAGCAACAGCTGGCAGTGCTGGAGGAGTCGCGAGAGACGAGACAGAGAACAAAAGAGCAGTTGGGCGCAAAGGGAGATCGAGGTGGGCTGCGCCGTGCATCTTCAACAACTGACTGAGCAGCTTTACCAACTACACTACTGAATTGAGGTAAGTACACGATGCTCTCTCTTTATGGGTTTTTATGTGTGATCACTCGATCGGGCGGTCGCCGGGGCCATGCGGGTCAAGCATGGCACCACCAGACTAGCAGACAGCCTCGTGGTGCCTAATGGCGGAGTCGGAATGACTCGGGGGCCAGCCAGGGTTTAGCCCACCGTCACTAGCTCTACAGGCGGTTTTCCCCTCCCTCCCCAGGTCGCGTGAACGAACTCTTAGCAGAACCTGCGTGCCTTCGGTCATGGCTATGCGCCTGTCTTATACTCGCGCATAGGGTGGCATTGTAATGCCAGTAATGGCGGTTAATGGCCACTACATGGGCGAAGGCGGTCCCTACCAAACTGGCGTCCTCTACAACTCTGTGTTATTTGTCTGTTTGCTAGTTTAGAATTTATATGTAAGCGTTCACTTTGTATCGGGTCACCAACTACGAATTTTCACTGACAGTTGAGCCTGCCTCACGCCGCGAGGCAGATCGCGCGAACACACAACGTTCAGAAGAATTAGTGGGGCTCGCCGTTAACGATTGGAAGATAAAAATAACTTATGCAAATGAAGAGGGGATACCATCAGCTTTACTTTCGTATAAGTTACAACCGGGAATTCCGAGTAGAAATGTTTCAAAAAACGGTTTTAATGCAACACTTTGACTTAAGATTGACATATCACAGAAAGTACACACAAGTGCCAGTAATCTTTTTAAACACGATATAAAGGAATCTTTTCTGCGCATAATAATACCAAAATGAGCATCATTGGTCGAAATCACGCGTAGCTCCATTTGAAAAACGAGGTCAACCCGCACGCGTTTTTTCATCTCTTCATGGCCGATTTACACGATTCAATGGCGACTCAAACGGCATGTGGCGATGCTGATTTTACTGCGGCATATCAACGCTTGACTCTATTTCTTGGTAGGTATTTGTAGCAGATGCATTTACAAACATTTATGGCTTGTATATTTTGATACACATATGAAGATGCTTGTTATTTTGATGGAAAATGGAAACCGGTCGATGCACAAAGAAATGTAGACAATGGTTGTGAAGCGTGTTCCCATTGGAGAACTCGATCTCAAATTCTGTTAGTTATTTTGAAGCTAAACTATGATGGAAGCTTTATAATGCATAAATATACATCTCTACTAATTTTGAGGCTCTATCTTTGATTATTATTTGAATAATTTACGTTTATAGACAGAAATCAAGTTGCATGAAAAGACAACTCGCCACTTCCGGTAAAAACAAATGTAAACGAAGTATTGTGTTTTGTATGAGTTTACTTGACGTTTTCAGTGGCTTGAGTGCTTGTAATCAGAACAAATATTGTGCATTATTTATGTTTCTGTAGGTGAGAGGAGAAAATAATGTTCACTGCAGCATACAAGTCAAGTTCGAGACACCACTGGTGCAGACCGTACGCGCAGAATGCAGTAGAGAAATACAGTGGTACCTCATAGAACAAACGCAATCCGTTCCGGCGGCCCGTTCGTTCTATGAGGTGTTAGTTCTGCAAAACACAATTTCCCGTAGATTTCTATGGGGAATAGTTTAATTCCTTCCAAGCCCAGAAGCAGGCGGCTAAAGACCAGCGGAAGAGGAACATTCAGCAAAAAGTCGCCGCACAAGGAGGAGCATGCTTCAGCAGAAATGACGTTAGAAAGCTGATGGGTACTTGTCGGAACCGGACGTCAAAGAAAGCGGCACTCACCCTTCAGATACAATTCCACCGACAAGTACTGGGTTCATCTTCCCCTCTACTGGTTCTTGCTAAGAACCAGTTAGATCAAATTGAGGAGAACTTCTGCCAATTCCTAGAGCAGCTGGATCAAAATGCACATCCACGTGCAGTTGCTCCAGTCAATCCGCCCCAAGCCCTAGTCGCCCCTGAACCCGATCCGCTCCTCCCCAATGGTCCGCCCCATGCCCCAGTCCTCACTGAACCCCCAGTTGATCCACCCATAGCCCGAGACTCAGCTGAGGAACTTGATGGTATGGATCAGCCACACAAGAGGCAGCGCCATCAGCACTTCGAGCAGCAAGGGGAAACCATCGCAGTCTTCTATGATAACGAGTTCTATGTTGGGGAGGTGTTGAGTGTGTTGGAGGAGGGAAAAAAGGGGGAGGTTACTTTTATGAAGAGGTTTAGGGGGAAGAATATTTTTGTTTGGCCGGAAGTGGAAGACATTGACACCGTGGAGAAGAAGCATGTGTTTGCGTGGAACTTGCGCGTGAACTCGCCCAATGGGAGGCACTGGTCGATCCAGAACATTGAGGATGTGGAAGAATTGTACAAAAATATGCAGGAAATGTGAGTGTTGTATATATGCAGTGATCAAGGTTGTCAATGTTATGTGTGTGTTTCATTGAAATTATTATTATTATTATTTTTATTTTTTTTTGGGGGGGTGGGGGTGGCGTTATCATTTATGAAATAATTTATGTTTAGAAAACATATTGTGGCTAATAAAAATGCTGTATTTGATTTCATGATGCCACTACAATCAGTTTGATATGTGATAGATATCTGTAGCTAAAGTAGAACAGGAGATATGAGAACTCTACCAGCTGCTCATTTTGTGTTCATGTTTGTAACAATAAATTAGCTTTTGAAATAGCCTTTTTCACTGATTTAAGGTGTGTTTTTCTCCTTATCTACATCAGCTATAGCTTTCAAAATAAATAGGCATTCACCATGTTACTAGTACAGCATTTTAAGTGGAAAAGCATGCTCAATGGAACATTTGTTTACTAACTGTGAGGCCTTGAAAATGTCGTTTCGTCCAGTTTGTATCGATTTTGTCATTTAAATCTTGTTTTTCTTAGGCTTATGGCTATTGACTATTATATGTAATGATTCATTTGATGCTGAATTTCTGATCCTTCTTATACAAGGTTTAGTTCCTGAGTAAAATAATAAACTCAGATCAACTGCAGACCTGTTTACCCCAAATTTTGCCTCTGCGTACTCACTGGTTCAGATATGCGTATTTTTTGCGCGGACCGACATTTCAAAAATGCAGCTTTTGGTTTGCACAATGATACTCCGCAGTCAGTCAACGACACCCAAAAAAATTTGAAGTGGCAATGCAAGTGAAGAGTTAACTGCCCCTTGACCACTCACACACTCGATCTGCCTTATGGTGGCCGCCACCCCGCCTGACGTACTGACTTTGCCTGTCCGGGGAGTTTCACCGACATTACTGTTACACTGTTCATGTTCGCATCACACACACAGTAGGCCTATTCAAACGTATCCAAGCGGCTAAACAATCAAAATTGCAATTCAACTGCGCAAATTAATCTTCTCTGAAGAAACGGTGATGCTACCGAAACGCATTCATTGAATCAAAAGTTTGAGCAGCAGTCGAAAGGCAAAAGGAACGCTAGAAAAGGTTCTGTCAAAGAGTTCTGGGAGCACAGGGCAGCCGTCGTGCTGCAGATAACCGAATAAATAAACACGAACAATGTGGAGCAATCACACTGTGAAAAGTGCGGTGGTCACTGGCCCTAGGCCTGTGGAACCCGCAGTCACTCTCCGCAGTCATCTCCCGACCTGGATGAGGCAAGGACACAGAAGGCATTGTTTTACCTAAACCCGGACATGTTACTTTTTGTCACGTTTGTGTCCAACATCAGCGTCGGGCCCTGGAGTTAGGTCGCAGGGACCACCCGTTGAGAGTCAAACGTGGGATGGAGTTATGATATTGATATATCCAACCACGCAGCTGGGTATATAAACCGTTCGAGGCCATACAGCTACCTACCAAAACAAATTCGGTAGCCGTACCGCACGGCTACGGAACCTCTTCCAAGAAAATGTGCTTACCGTATATCCTCCAGGAACTTGAAGTAATCAAGCCTATGATTTTCAGTACAGTGCAGGTTGGATAAAACAACCAAGAAATACACAGTCACACACACACACACACACACACACACACAAATACACACACACACACAAACACGCACACACACATAGAGGGAAAGTGTGAGAGAAAGACAGAAAGAGAGAGAGAGAGAGAGAGAGAGAGAGAGAGAGAGAGAGAGAGAGAGAGAGAGAGAGAGAGAGAGAGAGAGAGAGAGAGAGAGAGAGAGAGAGAGAGCCACTCAAACTTCAACGGAAACAGGGCCTGTATCCAGAACGGCGAGTTATTTTAACCCCGATTTATCTCTAAACTCAGACGATTCCAACTGTCTGTTCCGCTCTCCCTTGGCTGGAACACCGTTCTGGATATGGGCCACGCGTGCCAGACGTGGATTTTATCGCGCGAAATTGCACATTTAGGAATACGCAAAAGCTGCATTTTTTCCCGCGTTTTTTTTCAGAGGCATGCGTAATTTTCGTATTCCATTTTTTCTTGCGTATTAATAGGCAAAATTCGTATGGGTACCCAGGTCTGCAACTGCATTTCCTTGTATTGGTGTCCTAAAATGCTGTTTTGTGCGATTTCTACCGTCTGCCGTCCACTTGCATAACTTAAAAGTTCAATAACTCAGTTATTTTAAAAGATAATTCAACCAAATTTTGCATAATGCTTATTCATTACAATGTCTTCATTGCCTCCAAAAATTAGCCTTCTATGATGATTTTTTTTTAAATGGTGGTCTAACCTACTTCCAGCAAGGCAGCAAGGCAGACGCCGCAGAGCTTTCCTCCTCTGTCTCCATGGCCACTGCTCCCCTGGTGGGCAACGGAGCTGGACAAGGTGTCCACTCCAAGCAGGTGAGTCAAGTCTGACGCAACAACAGAAGGCAGTACCGCAGCCAGCCGGCCCCAGTCTAGCCCCTCCATTCCAGTTCCTGTCATGCACACTGCCTGTACCATGGCCACTGTGGTCACTGCAGATATAGACTGTGTAGATAAACCCAGATGTTTCCTGTCCCCTCTTGCATGAGTGCATGGTCAGACCCTCAGCCTCTATTGGCTTGTTGTATGAACCTGTCTTTAGACAGACAGAGATAGGCAAGCATGCTTTGAGGTTTGAAGATGTGTGAGGCTCAGTGCCATGGTTTTATCCATGGGATGGAATAAATCTGGGTTTATTACAATATTATCTTATCAATGTCAAACTTGCTGCAACCCTGAGTTGCAAATCTGTTCATGCATGCAATTCTATCTGTGCATGGATGATGACACTTTGTGAACATCTATGATGCACCTACCCCTCTGTGTGACTGTGTTAACTTTGATTCAATGTCTACAAAATGCCAAGGCCAAAAAAAAGTGTTTACAGGAATTTCCCTTTCCTTCAATCTTGTCTAAAAATATATGATGAAATAAAATGGCTTCCATACTTCAAAAAAAAGAAGAAAAAAAAGAAAGGATTGCAGAGTTGGCTTTAACAATTTTGTTGAAACTTGCGTCAAACGAAGGAAAAAGGCAGCATGAGTGAGGAAGGCAAATGGGGTTCACGAAGAAGTTGTTACACTTCTTCCTGTGCTGCAGGCAGAGGGGTCCAGTCTGTTCTCAACACGCGCACATAAAAGCGATGGCGGCAATATGGCAGCGAATCACAGACCAAGTGTGTACTCTGGGATTCACTTCCAGAACTTAGGAAGAAGTAACATGGAAACGGAAGAACCTCAAGAAAGATGTCCCCGACAAAGATAGGAGTCGAGAGTGACTGGAGGAGGAAAAGCAAGGGAGAAGTTTATTCCCTGCCAAGAAATGGTGAGAGCCGTGATCGGCGAACGATTGGCTTTCTTCAGCAGCCTTGATGGTTTGTAAAGTCAATGCATTAACGCACACTCCTTCCTATGAAGTTCCCTCCCTAAATGCATAGAGGTCCCTCCCCACATGCCATGAGTCACCCCACCCCCACCCCACCCTTGTATGGAGTTCTTTTTCTGCACATCTCTATAACTAGTTACCTTGCTTCATCACATCACAATTATTGGTGAAAATGCATTTAAGCTTTGTAAATGTAGTGAAAATAAAAAGTCAAAAAGTGGTAACACATGGTTTGTGTGTTCTTATAACATGCTGTGGGATGATACTGACTTGTTTGAATTATTTTTTACTTTTCAGGAGGAAGTGTTACTCTTCCAAGAGATATAAAATTGAAGTCTCTGGCGACAGGAATTTTGTGGTGGCGATTTTATAAAACTGTCCCAAAAACCTGCATAACGAGGGGATGAGCGCCTGGGTTAGAATTCGCATACAATGAGTTCACACACACACACACTCATTTGCACATGAACACACTTGCAGACTCGGTGGCATTTTTTAAAAGGAAAAAAAAAGGGGGGGGGGGGGGGGGGGGGGGGGGGGGGAATGCTGATGTAGAACAATCAACAATAACAGACTCAAATAGAAAACTATCTGAAAACTGTCAGCAGGTAGTTTCTATACAACAGTAACAGCAAGCCTATATAGATACAAAGCAATGACGGACTGCCTAACATTTTCTCCATGACTTGAGCACATGTCAAACATCACATCAAAGCTAGTGATAAAAGAAGCAAGACTGCTCTATGGCACAAATGACCTTCAAGCAAATGACCCAATTCTCTCCTCGAGACACACACACAAAGCATGTGTGCACACACACATAGATGCGCGTGCTAATGATAATGAGCACACACACACAGCGTACATTCCTTCTCTCTGACAAATCTCATCCAACAATCTCAAGGTGCCAATACCAAAAGGATCAATTGGTACACTTTCCTTCCATTTCCAAACAAAATGCTGAAGCTTGGGGAAGAAGAGGGAGAAAAAAAAAGAAGAAAGAAGGGGGAAAAACACAAACATAATGAGGGAGGGACCCATCCAATGGCTAACCATGTTGCTTGTAGCTGCCCCTTGTTGAGCCCCTTACATAGACTTTGAAATCCTAGGATGGGTGGCAGGTGGGATGGAGATCAGATGTAACATGACAACTCCAGGAGACATGTTGTCCCAGCTAGGGGGTGGGGGCGAGTTGGTGGGGGTGGAGTGGGGGTGAGGTGGGGTTGGAGTGGGGTGGATGTGGATTTTCAAAATCCCTCAGAAAAAGGGGCCAGAGCTAGAGGGTAGGGGTGGGTGATGGGATCAGATATAACTTCCTCTCCAGGAAACAATATCCCAGCTACAAGGTGGGGGTGAGGTGAGGTGGAGTGGGGGAGAGGTGGATGTGGACTATCAAAAACTCTTGGAAACAGGGGTCAGAGCTAGAGGGTGGGGATGGGGAGGACCTTGAAGCTGCAGCAAACAGAAGTCCCACCAGCTGAACAGCATGGGCAGCATGAGCAACAAGACCAGATGATGGAACTGATGCCGTGTTTGGACATCACCATGACAGCAAAGAGACAGGCCTGCCTTGCGACGGGACGGACGGAGGGCTGCACCCCCGCTGTCTTCAATGGTCTGAGAACTGCTTCCTCCATCGATGCTTGTGTTGTGCTGGTGACAAGTTGGACGATGGTGGGGTGAGGGATGCATCCTTGGAGCCAGCAAACATCCCAGTGCAGACTGCAACAAGAGAAGCCCATCTGTGTACTCCTACCCCTGCAGTGACTGCACTAGTTAGAGGTGATGATGAAATGACAACAGCAACTACAACAGTATTAACAGCAAATACACCTGCAACTGAAACAATGATATTCATGGTGAAAACGATGAAGCAGACTGAGGAACGAGTCAAGACTGCCTGCCTATCCTCAAGGCCAGCATAGGTTTAGGCCACTGTCTGTGGATTTGCTGATTTGCCTTCATAAAACCTACCACTGCAGTCACCCTTTTCAATTGCATCAGAGAGGGCAAGACAACTGGCAAGAAAATACTTCTGAACACCAACAACTTAGTTAAGTCCATCCATTTTGAAACATTCATGAGTGACTTGAGAACAGTCACTTGGAGCAAGCAGAATATAACACAAATACCTCAATCTACAAAGAACATGACTCAAGCAGACTTTCAGCACCACTGAAAATTTGCAAGAGCAAGAACAATTAACTCATTTTCTCACCTTCTCAAGCGGTCTTGCATGACGTCAACTTCTCTGGGGTATATGCACCTTCAGAGACCACCCAGTCCTAGGAAAGGAAATCACAGCAAATAAACAATTTTCATGCCCAAAGCATTACTTCTAACTCATTCATAAATATCAGTCTTGGTCAAATGTAACACAGCCTCCAGTGGCTATAGGGCATGCTCCAGTACAAAACTCACTGGGAAATAATGTGCTGTTATCTAGGTAGATGTGTGCTTTGATGTTTCGAGGTCATACATGGGATTTGAGAAACGGGTCATATTGTGTGTGAATTACATGAAAACAACCTCAAATTTTGCATATCTCAAATGCTGCTGCTGCTATCACCAACCTCAACATCAACTCTCATCTATCCTCCAAATTCAAACATCTTACACTGAAGCAAGCATTTTCTGCAATAGCATTTCATGCACATATGCCCAGAACTTGACTACATTGCCCAGGAATGGGGTGGGGGGTGGGTGGGGGCGGTGCCACGCCATGTAACCACAACTTTTTTCTAGCCTAATGGAGAAACCACCACCACCACCACAAAAACTGCCTCTGCAAATACATGTACAGCGTAAATGAATGCTTCTGTTGCGGGTAAGTGGTCTATAACTTGAGGTTTGTCCCAGCTTGCGCCAGGAAAGCAGCAGGACTTCGGTGTGCGTTTTCTACAGGATCTTTATTCCCGGACTGGTGTGCGCTTACAGCGGTCACTCGTGCACCCACAGCGGTCAATCGTGCCGCTCAGGCTGCGCCTCACTACGGCTCCTACAGCCTCCCAAGCGCTTTCAGTTTCCAGTAACCTTGCCCTCTCATATACATATGTTTATATAGTGCCGTGCTTGGGATCGTGAAAATTCTAAGCGACTTCTACATTGCCACGGCGGCATACTGGAGGGGTCGCCCGCCCTCCCTGGCTGACGAGAGCCAATCGGTGGTCAGTTGGTTACCGTGTAGTGGGATGGGGAGTTTCCAGTACCGACGAGGACCAATCAGTGGTCAGTTGGTTACCGTGTAGTGGGATGAGAAATGTCCAGTCCCCTCCCCCCAGCATTCCGCTGACTAATTCTGACCCCCTGCGCGCCGACAATGCAGAAATCGCCTCCACCCCCTCTCACAAAGGAGGGTAAGTTCCCGAACCTTCCGCAGGCATTTCACATCACATTCACACTTCCTTACTAGGCCTGCCTGGGGAGGGTCTCATGGCAAGCTGTGGCAGTACCCAGCTGGGAAAAGCCGAGGAATTCTTCGGCTCAGTGTTGCCCTCACCTAGAAGTGACATGAGGGGGAAATATCCTCCGTGGCAGCGATTCTGTATGCACCAGTGGTAGATGTCCCCTACAGAGAGAGAGAGAAATACACACATAAAGCAGTGCTTCCTTGTCTCATTTATTCTGTCATGTAGTAGGTGGCTATCAGCATGATGGAATGATGCCCCTACACATTTCTGTCGTGGCTATTTCAGCATTCCAAGCAGTGGAGGAAAGGAGAAGAACAACAACAAAGCAAATCCTGACATGACCAGGCTAGAAATACACTACACTACACTAGCTTCACTGCCCTGGGCTGATGGTGTAGGGGATAACATTTCTGTCATGGCTGAAATTCCAACAAGAAGGGCAAAGCCCATACGACTCACATGCTTGACCTTGACCTTTATATGACCTTGACCTTCAGGTGACCTTCAAGGTCAAGGTCAAACAACTAAACCTACCAATGACATCATACACAAAGAAATGCTTTACACATTTTCCCTACCAAAATACATGTGACCTTGACCCAAGGTCAAGGTCATCCAAGGTCATGCAACACAAAGCTGTTAATTCAAGACATAGGAAGCATAATGGTGCTTATTGGCACTTTCTACCATGAGATATAGTCACTTTTAGTGGTTCACTACCCCATTTTGGTCACATTTCATAAGGGTCAAAGTGACCTTGACCTTGATGATATGTGACCAAATGTGTCTCATGATGAAAGTATAACATGTGCCCCACATAATTATTAAGTTTGAAACAGTTATCTTCCATAGTTCAGGGTCAAGGTCACTTCAAAATATGTATACAATCCAACTTTGAAGAGCTCCTGTGACCTTGACCTTGAAGCAAGGTCAACCAAACTGGTATCAAAAGATAGGGCTTGCTTTGACCTATATACCACTTGTAGCTAAGGTCGCCATTCTCAATAACGTGGGAGAAAATTGGGAAAATGTGAAAATGACTGTTTTTGAGACCACATTTATGGCTCCTGTGACCTTGACCTTGAAGCAAGGTCAAGTCACTATGTATGTTTTTTGAGGCCTTGTCATCATACACCATCATGGCACATTTGGTGTTGATAGACTTAATAGTCTCCGAGAAAAATCCAACGTTTAAGTTTTTTACGGACGCCCGGACGCCCGGACGGACGCCCGGACGGACGACACGGCTCAGTACATAGACTCACTTTTGCTTCGCATGTGAGTCAAAAATGAGATAACATAACCTAAACAATTAATGGATTGTTCGTGGGTGAAACCCTGACCTTGTATTAAATTTCATCAGGATTCATTTTGAGTAATTCTGCCAACAAATGAGTTCACCGAGGTAAAAACACTACTTCCTTGGTGGAGAAAACATCACTGACAGCATTAAAAATATATCACGCTAAGGGCAAAGATGTACCATTTCATTATCACATGCAACTTTCTCTCAGTCACCCCATCCCATCCCCAATTTGTCTCTTATAGCTGTCCAGCACTTGGCAAAGTTGAACTCGAGTGATACCACTGCATCAGAAACACAAGGTCTTTCCACTAGGGGTGTACACTGATTTCTGATTTTATTTACAGGGTCAGAAATCCCAAACAGATACAGTGACAAGGGTTTGAAATTTTTCAATGCAATAACATTATGATTGCTGACAAACCTTACACTACACCTGAAAACCCAAAATTGCATATCCAGAGATGCCCACCTATCCAGTTCAACATACAAAGTTAAAGCCTTGCGTGGGACTGACAGGATGGATGGATGGATGGATGGCGTTTTACGGCCTATCAGCCTTTGTAGGCTATATAAGGCCATTAAGCAGGAAAATCACTTGAACAGTACAGAGTAAACGAAATTCGTCAGTGTCCCTAATTATTCGCCTCTTGCAAATCGCGTAGGGAGACGCAGTGAGTCAATTCTTACCCCGAACCCACAGGGGGAGGGACAGACAGGAGAATTGTTGGACGGCAGGCAGGGACTGAACCTGCAACCTTTTGCTTAGCACTGGTGGTCTCACTGCTGAGCTGCCATGGTCCGTGACGTCTTCTCCTGTCTACACTGCCCTGCATCAGTGGCTGCTGTTTTGGCCTTACATGCCCAGATGATCGGAATCAAAACATTCAATTTTGCTAGTCTTTCCCAGCTGTCACAGGGTTTTTCCCTAGTCACCCAGTCTTTCTCAAGAGGAAATTAAGCTACTTACAGGGCAAACAAGTTACTTTTAAAAATGCTAACCCTTGAGAGAACAGAGATCTATGCTATAGGACTCACCTGGGCATTTGTTACTGAAGCCCTTGTGGTGCATTTGGTCAGTGACTGACCATTCTGGTTTTCTCTTCTTGTTCAAGCAATGCAAGGCTGCCCTTACTCAGGACAGACAAGTGGAACCTGTCATAGCAGGGCACTGCTGGCATACACAGTGGCCTTTTCCTGAGGAAAGAAAAGTGGAAAAGTGTGAACACTCAGCCTTAGTTTGGCCCAATCCCCTTCATCAGCTGGTACCTGGCACCCTAGGCCAACCCCATCCACTCCACTTGAAGTGAGCAAGATTTGGGGGTGGGGTGGGTAGGGGGATGGATGGTGTTTTACTGCCCATCAACCTTTGTAGGCTATATAACATTATAAGGCCATTAAGCAGGAAAATCACTGGAAAGAGTCAACTCAATTCAAGTCATGGTGTCCCTAGGCCTAGTTATTCGCCTTGCAGTGGGTCAATTCTTACCCCGAACCCGGTGTGTGTGTGTGTGTGCGTGCGCCTGCCTGCGTGCGCAGGTGTGTGTGCATGCGCAGGCGATTGTGCATGAAAGCATGCATGCATGTTATGGTAACAAAAATAGGGTCAGAAGGCTGGCCTGAACATATTTTAGTTTTAGAAGGGGCCAGATTTGACAAACTTTTTCTTTTGCTGAAAATGCTTTTTTAACATTTAAAAGCGCTTTAATAGGCTTGTTCAGGAGTATGCAATTGGCAATTGAGAGTTCTTTGCCTCTCCTGAACACATACAGATTTAGTGCAGTGCTTCACTTGTTAAAGGGGAAGTAAATCTTCTACGCTGCATGATGTTGTGTTGCTAGACGAGTAAGAAAGTGTTTTCTTTGCCACAGACATCGTTTATGCACGTTTAAATGTATTCTGCATGAATAAAGTCCATTACTGTGTCATCCTTACTTCCATTACTCGCGCATACAGAGCGCTTGGGGCAAATAAAGCCCGTTCCAGTCCCAAAATGATTCTGGGGGTTATTTTACGCATCCACGGTCAGTGCAGGATCGAAGACGCCGTTTTGAAAATCGTGTGAATCACCTCGGATCGGTGGTGCACCGCTGAGTGAAGCACGCCCCAAAATTGTAGTTCAACTTCAAGAGTAAAACACGTGCAGCGCTGTGCAGTGCTGCGCCTCCTGAACAAGCCTATTATTCATAATGTTTCGCCAAACCTTTAACGCTTCAACTTCAAGCGCCTCTAACCCATCACCGTGATCACGTGATGATAAAATTTTCTCTACATTTTGATTTTCACAAGTTCTCGAAAATTCCTGTACGAGAGGTTGCCGAGAGATGCGTTTCAAGCTAAGGATGCTGGAAGATCCAAGTTATAATGCAAATCGATGCAGCCAGTAAACTAAAATAAGTGCGAAGCGGTTAAGTTTCAATGCAGGCAATTCTACATTTAAAATCATTTAACATTCAGTGATTCACATTCATTGCAGTCGAGCGGGGTTGCACCCTTCGGCTTCACCTAACGCAGCAACAAACCCAAAACCCAGCGAGTTATCAACATGTGGAACAGCCTCCCGAACAGCGTAGTTGAGGCACCGAGCCTGAACTCGTTCAAGAACAGAGTGGACAAGCATCTACAAGGATATATGTTCAAGCTGGAGGAACCACTGGCGCAGATGATGCACAGCAATTAGGCCTTTTTTTCTCTCTAATTTTTTCTTTATCCATAAGAACAATAAAAATACAGCCAGAGAACTACCAGAATCGGCGATAGGCCCTGGACGCCTAAGCAAGCCGAAGAATTCTATTCTATAATCTATTCTAACAAACATTATGATAACAGCAAAATATGCCTCGCAAAGTACACGAAAGCGAATAAACTTTCTGATTGCAATAAAATAAATGCTCACGTCCGCGAATTACTGGAGTATAGCATTACATGAAGAACGATTTCAAAATGACGAAGCTATTCCCACCTCAGCGCTTCTGCTGCCTCCCGCCCTGAGCTTCCCGACGAAAATGGAAGGGCAAGGTCGGGCCCTCAGCGTTCTTTCGAGAGCCTGAGCCTGATTGGTTGGCGTGCACGAACGCCACCTAGTATTATCTTTAGAGTAACTTCCCTTGACGTGGATTTGGGCATGAATCTGTAGAATGATGTAAAGCCATTTAAATAAACCATTTCCAGACAGAAAATTTAATTACAAGGACTGTGTCGTGCCGGAACAGAATAACATGAACTGGTTCCTACTGTCGTTGAGTAAATGCTGCAATGACTACTAGAGCACACACAGCCAACTAATATGTATTAATGATAGGGAAAAACTTCCAAGTATGAACTCTGCGGTGGGAGGGTTGCGTAGGGTTTAATGAAGTGTACATGCACTGAGGAGAAGGAAAACAACAACAACGGCAAATTGAGAGAGTCCAAGAATGGGATATAAGGCGAGAACGAATGCATTGATAAAGATAGGCGAGGGGGTGCCCGAACGCAATACGTGTCACTGTAAAGAGGGGCAACAGCAAGAAATGATGTACAAACAAGACAAAAATGGGAGAAAGTCCTATCAGCCTTGTGGCTTATATAAGGCCACAACGTTAAGAAACACCCATCTTCAACAAAGTGTGATAAGGTGCACCTATCACCAAGTGTATTGTACATCCTCTATTCAGTTATCCCTGCTTCTGTCTCTCCCCACTCCCTATGAGGCTATCCTACCCCATATCCTGTGTGTCAGATCTCTCTGTGTGTCAGACCTCTATCCAACCCCCCTTCCCCATCCTTTCTGTAAGACAAGCCAAAGATTAGAATAGTCTTTGGACAAGCTGGCTGGCTGACCGCTCTGCGACCCCTCCTCTGCTGTGGTCTGATTGTAGGTGCAGCTGCCCTGTCAGTCACTCCTAATTACAGTAGCGTGACCCCTGGCTAGTGAGCCGTTCTCCCACTCTGGCATCTGAATTGTGACATTTTGACTATAAATCTGATGTTTCCTCTCAAGTAAGACAACCACTTGCAACGGCATATGTGTTTCGTTCCTTACGCGTCTGTGGTGATGCGGAATCAAGGAGAGATAGATGGCGAAACGTCCGTTTTGTGTACCTGCTTTATTCAACTGATTACATGACGTAACGGGAAAGTATGACGCGCAGTGGAGACATGAGGAGCTGAATGGGCGGAGGGAGATAACTCTTCTTTGCTTAC
This sequence comes from Theodoxus fluviatilis, assembly GCA_034096865.1. Classification (NCBI taxonomy): domain Eukaryota; kingdom Metazoa; phylum Mollusca; class Gastropoda; order Cycloneritida; family Neritidae; genus Theodoxus; species Theodoxus fluviatilis. The sequence continues at coordinate 3,186 of JAWQFJ010016989.1, read as the reverse complement.
TAGCTACACTTAACATCCTCCCCTTCAAGATAATGGACACTTGATTATTAATTTCCTACGCATGGATGCAATATGAAGACTAGAGTCTTTGGTCGAAATTGCCACTATGATGATTACATAAATTTTGAACACTCAGAACAGTTCATGTTGTCGGACGGCATGGTCGGTAGTTGGACCTGGGCGGAATGCTGCTTCTGAGCCTGGGCTCACAGTAGCAGAAGATGGAGTTGTTGCTTGAGTGTGAGGTCTCTCAGGCAAACGGCAGGAATGAGGTCAGAGGTCAAAGCGTGCAGTGGGTTTGGTCAGTCGCCCAGACCGTAGTCTCACTGGAGTTTGAAAAATGGGTATGCGACTGCTTCTCTTCCTTGCTGGGGCAGTGGCAGGTGGATGGGGTGCATCAGGTCGTTGTGTCATCTGGGGAGCGTGTTCATGGGACGGGCTAGCTTTGTCTCTAGGGGCTTCCTGGTTTCCAGTTACAGGAGTAAGCGCTCGAGGTGACTGGGTATCAGCAGGTTGTTTGCTGGGGACATCTGAGCTGAATGTAAAGTATGAAGGCTTGCTTTGGGTGGTGCCATGTTTGCGGAGCCGAAGGTGAAATCGGTTTCTTGTGTATTTTCTTCCTCCTTCTGTGGTCACTTCATATGTCCTTTTCCCCAGTTGATTTGTGACAGTGGCAGCCTTCCAGTGCGAGGACTGGTTGTCAAGGGGCTGCATTCTCACAGCGTCGCCGATGTGCAGTGCTGGCAGCTCTCGTCTGCTATTGTTGATGTGGTCTGCGATGCTCTGTCGTTTTGTTGTTTTGAGTCTTGCCGATTTGTTACCATCTTGGGGTGTTTGTTTGAGCTTGGATGGGATGCAGGGTAGATGTGAATTTGTTCGTCGACCGAACATTCGCTGTGCAGGACTGTTTTCGAGGCCTTCGGTTGGGGTGTTGCGTAGGTTGAGCAGTCCGAGGTATGGGTCTTCATGAGATACTCTGCACTTCTCAAAAAGGCGCTTGATGATCTTGACTGCAGATTCCGCTTCCCCGTTAGCCTTGTGATTTCCTGGGCTGGATTTGATGTGCGTGAAGTTCCAGTCCTTGGCAAACTTTTTGAAGGTTTCAGATGTGAATTGTGACCCGCTGTCACTGATGACAGTTTGGGGCACTCCATATCTGGCAAAGTGGTGTTTCAGTTTGGTCACCACTGTCGAGGTGGTTGTGTCGGGCAAGAAGTCAACTTCAGTGAAATTGGTGTGATAGTCACTGGTGACGAGATATTGTCTGCCTTGCATTTGCAGGAGGTCTGTGCCTATCTTTTCCCACGGGCGAGGTGGTATGTCATGGAGCAGGATGGGTTCGGGGCTCTGTTGACACATGGACGAGGCGCAGGTGTCACATGACTCCACGTAGCGACGGATGTCCGTTGTCATGCCGGGCCAGTAGATGAGGTCTCGTGCCCGTCGCAGGCAGGAATTGATACCCATATGGCCGGCATGCACCTTCTGCTTCATCTCGTGTCGCAGCGATGTGGGTATGACTATTCTGTCGCCACGGAGGATGACTCCATCCTGGACAGTCAGTTCATCCCTGTAGCTGAAGTATGGCAAGAGGGAAGGAGGGCACTTTCGTCTATCATCAGGCCAGCCGGTCCTGATGATGCTTGCTAGGCAGGAGAGAGTCTTGTCGGTTTCTGTTGCTGAGCGTATCTGAGAGAGGCGGTCAGCGTTGACAGGACTGTGCTGCAAATTGTTCACCGTGACTCTTTCTTCTGTGACAGTGTCAGGGAGTGGGGCACGGGACAGGGCGTCCGAAAGGTGGAGCTCCTTGCCAGGTCGGTAGACAAGGTCGAAGTTGTACACTTGTGTACGGAGCAAGAGAGACTGTAGGCGCTTGGGTGCTTTTGAGAGCGGTTTCCTGGCGATGGCAACGAGAGGTTTGTGGTCAGTGACGACAGTGAGATTTCTCCCGTAGGTGTAGTGGTGGAACTTTTCCAAACCAAAAACAACAGCGAGCATTTCCTTTTCCAGCTGTGCATAGTTCCTCTCGCTAGGAGACAGAGAGCGACTTGCGAAAGCGACAGGTTTGCCATCTTGGAGCAGTGCAGATCCCATGCCATAGTCACTGGCGTCGTTCTCCAGAGTCAGTTCTTTGGAGGGATCGTAGTAGTGCAGAGTTGGTGCTGAAGTGATTGCTTGCTTTGTTTTCTTGAAGGCGTTGTCTTGAGCAGTAGACCATTGCCATAGGACGTCGTTTCTCAGAAGGTTGGAGAGCGGGTGAACTAAGTCAGTCAGGTGGGGAACATATCGTGCCAGGTAGTTCACCATTCCGAGAAATCTGCGGAGTTGTTCTACATTGGCAGGAGGTGGGAGGTCAGTGATGGCTCGAACCTTCTCCGGGTCAGTTTTTAGTCCCTCTTTGGAGATGATGTGGCCCATGTAGGAGATTTTCTCCATCCTGAGTTCCAGCTTGTCTCGGTTCAGCTTGATGCCTTTCTCAGCACATCTTTCCATAAACTTGTTGAGGTTGCAGTCATGTTCAGCCACAGAGCGGCCGTGGATGAGAACGTCGTCTGCGATGCACACGACACCGGGTAGCCCGTGGAGTGCTTCAAGAAGTTTTCGCTGGAAGATTTCTGACGAGACAGAAGTGCCAAATGGAAGTCGGAGCCAGCGATATCGTCCGAAACAAGTTTGAAAGGTCGTCAGCATACTGGACTCAGTGTCGAGATGGACGTGCCAGTATCCAGAAGAGAGGTCTGCCTTTGAGAAGACAGTGGAGTTGCTGAGCTCATGAAGGCTGTCGTCCAGAGTCGGAAGAGTGTAGTGCTCTCGCAAGAGTGCCTTATTAAGTTCCCTGGGGTCTATGCATACTCTTAGTTCTCCAGACTTTTTCTCTGTAATCACCATCTGGCTCACCCAAGGAGTTGGGTCGTCAACAGGTGTGATGACGCCGAGTTCGGTGAGTCTGGTCAACTCTTTCGCCAGTTTCGGCTTGACGGCGACAGGGACTCGTCTGTGGGGCATAATGGTTGGCTGGACAGATGGGTCAGTGTTCAGATGATGTGTGCCAGGGAGGGTGCCAAGAGATCCATCGAAGACTGCTGGATGCTTGGTCACTATGTCGTCAGGGCAGACGGCGGCAACTCGTTCGAAGTTTTCTTCATTTACAGTGACTAGTTGCATTGCTTGGCAGGTTTCCAGACC
>JAWQFJ010016988.1:95000-112342 GCA_034096865.1 Theodoxus fluviatilis | reverse complement strand
TACATTTTGCCATGCCTGGACGAAAATCGCACACTGTAGGTGCTTTTAAACTCACGAAAAGCAAGAAAAGAAAGGAACAACTGTCAGCTGCACGAGCTGTGAAGGGAAGAAAGCCTTGTGATGTGGAATCGACGTCAGCCACGTGTGCGAACGCACTATGAGCGACTGCTACATCGTCATCGGCGGAACCAGTCCCATCTACATCGGCTGCTGAACCACTAGCGTCAAGTTCCAGCTACAGCACACCAGCCCCCTCTACATCTGCTGATGATCCGGCACCATCCTCATCGCGATTGAAATTGGAGAGATTTCGAGAGGAGTATGACATGCCCAGTGCAGCCGACCGAGTGTGGATTCTGACAGAGATCGGTCAGCTCAATGTAACTCTTTTCGGATGCAGTGTGTCCAAAGTGCTTCGAGAATCGTCTTTCAGTACGAGCTGGCACCCCTCTTGGATTTTCTCGGGAGATGACTATGATTTGTGGACGATGTAGAGAGGTAAGAAAATGATTTCTTCACCTCGCATTGAAAAGAGGCAGGAGAAGAACGTGGGGTTTGAGGTGAACAGGCGTGCTGTGCTGCATTCCCATGAAATTGGTGGTGGGTATGCTGCCTTGCGAAAGTTTTGCACAGTTTTCGGTATGCCTCTTCTCCATGGCAAAACTTTTTCCAGCATTGACAGGAGAGTCTGTGATGCTCTTGCTGCATCAAGGGAAGCCACACTGGACATGACAGTGGACTTTGTGAAATGGCAACAGAGAGACCCATCATTCTGGCCAACACTCAGCAGAGGAGTTCAGTGAGGAAGACAGTGAGGATGACACAGCATGAGATGAAGATGATGGGATACCATGAATGATAGATCTATAGATGTGTTGTTCGATGGTACAGGGCAGAAACGAGGATTCACATCTCACAATGGTGTGGGTGTTGTGATTGATGTCCTCACAGGGTATGCTGTAGACTTCGAGGTGCTGTCAACATACTGCCACGTGTGCACCATGAACAAAGAAAAACTGAGGAAGATGACTGCAGCTGAGAGATGCAGGGGTGATGCAGAGTTTGAACATTGCTGCAAATGAGGTGACCCTGCTTCTGCTGCAGAAAGAAGATGCCAAGAGGAAGAGGAAGGCAGATAAAGCTGCAACTCTAGCTTTCCTAAACAAAAGACGTTCACACCGTGTTGAGCATCTGCATGACATTGCTGCTCAGGAGGATGAAGAGGGACCAATCTATGGCCCAGGCATGCTGGAAGACTCATAGAAGGTGACTGGGAAGCAGAAATTGGCTGTAAATTTGACTGAAAGTCCCTTTTCTGTGACATGGAACATTCCAAAAACTTTGTCGGCTGATTTCTCGGATTGTTGATTTTTCACGATGGTAGCTTCATGAGGAAATCAATAGAAAATTGTGTGTTTGTGCTAGTCACTTTCTGTTTTTTTCATTTTGTAGACAGATGAGTAGTCTGTGATATTACAATGAGAATTTTAAAGAAAAACATTTGGTAAATTTTGCATTTGCTGAAGATTAAAAAAAATTCAAGCCTTACACAAACAGAAAACATATAGTTAAAATTTTAGGTTGTAGAGTTTTTTTTTTACAAGATAGACAAGATGTCTTCATGTAATCTCATGAGCAACATTATTATATGCAAATTAAAATTTGTTTGAAGTTGATATGTAGTCTCTTGATTTTTTAACTGATTTCTTTAAAAATACATATTTTCCCCCATTTCCGTCATAAAACTATCATTATCCTCATAAGTACACCAGATACAGCCTTTATTTTAATTTTTTTTGTTTATTCCAAATGAACTAAATCAAAAATCAGCATCAAAATTGGAGAAAAAAAAATTGGTAAAAAATTTGTTCTGTAGCTGCCAGGTCTCCCCTTAATTCAAAATATCAGGATAATTAGGTGAAAAGCATCACCTGTAGCAAAACATTCCCGTTTTCTGTAAGAATCGCGTAATCACGGCAACTTCCGCCGTGATAACAGCTTCGTTCAGTGCCGTGTCTGTAGATGAGAACGCGATCGCTGTTGTATCACAACCTCCAGAGGCTGTTGACACGACTTAATTTCTTTTCTGGGCTTGCTTTTTCCGTCCATTTCTGCATCTTCCGTGGAATTGTCTCGATCGAGATAGCGCGAACTTTCGCGCGCTGTAAGCGCACTTCGGAAAGAACCGATGTTTGCTTCGGCGGCCGACGTTCAGGCCGGAAACAGCCGAAGTACGGTTCGGCCGTTTCCGCCTACCACTTCCGCCAGTCGAAGTAAGGTTCGGCCGTTTCCGCCAGCCACTTCCGCCTGATCACGCTGTGATCACGCACACAAGCGGCCAATCAGAGCCTAGCTGAGAGACAGGCCGTTATTTCAAAGCTTTCCATTGGTTTGCACTGGCATCCGATTTGTACTTCGTGTGCCTTCGGTAATTATTCTTCGGTACCGGAAACAGTTGCAACGTAAAGCCGGGAAATGAAGCTTCGATGCGATACCAAACATGTGGCGTTCTTTGGAAGGAAGATGCTGAAACTAAGCTTTCAAATCTGTGCATTTTGGCTTCCTGGTTAGTACTTTTTTTTAATCTAGCAGTGGGTACCTTACAAAACAAATTGGTTTAAAATACTTTGAAACCTAAGCCAGCAAAATCGATCGCACACACGTGTAGCGGAGATGTTGTAGATTCCAAATCCGCGCTTAACACGAAACTCAATTTCTGAAAATTTTTCATGAAATTCTGCAGGCCGTGTCCCCCCTTAAGCGTTTGTTGTGAGTGCTTAGTACCTCCCTCTTTGTGCAGCACAAGTAGGAAACTTCTTGAGTGGGCAACTGAAGTATCTGTTTCTATAAACAAGTGGATTACATACAATTTAGTTTTTTCGTTCTATCCATGCACTAAGTGTATTGCTTAGACCTGTAACTTAGGGCCCATTTGATTCACTTACAAGCACCAACAAATATTTTTCAAAATAACAAAAAAATTGCATTACAAACAGCACGTTGTTGCTCTGTGTATCTTGTAGATATCAAACATTAATTTAAATGAAAAAATGTAATACTTTTTTTATTGCAGGAAAAAGTGTCGCAAAACTTATTTTAATATGTTTTTGTTGACAGAGGCCGCAGCCGCAAGAAACCCTACAAATTCTTGCCTCAGTTGGGGATTTTCACACACCGCTGCTGAGAGGCATCCTGCAGCCCTTTGTTTCAATGCAGTTGCTTCTTGTCGTCCAGTCCAAGTTCAATTTTGAAGTGTGAATAGATGCACATGGGAACGGAAGTGTCCAATGAAATAAATGCTTTTTTATTCTTGAAAAACCTTGTTGCTCATAATTTTTCATCATCATCATCATCATCATCATCATCATCATCATCATCATCATCATCATCATCATCATCACCTCTACAAAGGAGATTATGTTTTTGCCTTGGTTAGTTTGTTAGTTTTACGCACTCTGCGTTCCGTTTGAACTCTGCTTTATCTTTGCTACGATGTAGCAGGCTCAGGAGTTTCGATTAGCTGGTTTCTTTAATTACTTAAAAAGCACCTTATTATCAAAAGTAGAGGGTTTTGGAGGGCCTCTTTGAATACATGAATCCCCGAAATGATTTCACATTGGATTTTATCCCTCTTGATCAACTAAATGACTTAGTAAAAGCATTTAGGGTCGATTATTGTTGATAACAAAAGGGAGGTAACCATCACCAGTCATAAAGGAAAGTCAAGGGAATCCTCAAATGTGTGTCATCTGCTACCTCGTTACAGACATGGGTATAAATGCTGACGCTTACTACAGACATCAAACCATGACATACAATTCACTCTGCCGCGATGATGAGTACACTACAACATTCATTTCTTCAAAATTTGAAAGCAATTGGCACATGTGCCTTTTCCATGGCCAGGGTTCGTACAGGTCATGGAAAACCTGGAAAGTCATGGAATTTGATTTTTCATTTTCCAGGCCTGGAAAGTCATGGAATTTCAACTTAGGTCATGGAAAGTCATGGAATTTAAGAAAGAAAAAAAGACGTTTTCTAGGCTGTGCTTCGCGCGATACTCTCAATCTAATTTTAAACGCTGAGTACGTCAGGAAAACGTGCCCTTGCATCCCATTGGTTAATTCTGAAGGCCCGTGTGCCTTCTGCTTCCTGATTGGTTCTTTGGCTAGGTGACCTCGTTTCATTTCCACGCCGGTCCGGTCAGTTGGTTCAAACGAGGACAGAGTGAAAAGAGCTTGTTTTGTTTGTGGTGCAGTGTTTCTTTGAGAATCAGATTATCATCATGCCTGGAAAGTGTCGCTTTCAAGACTCTTGGACAGGAGACCCTGAATACCGTGAGTGGGTCATGCGAGCGAGAGTGGATGGGATGGCAAAGAGCCGATTTTGTGAAAAAGACTTTGATGTATCCAACATGGGAGCGGCAGCGTTGAAAAGCCACATGAAACTCGCGCACCAGGCGCGTTCTAAAAAACACCAAGAAGAAAAGAGCAAACGTCAAACACGAATATCAGATTTTGTTCAAACTGCAAAAAATGCTGAGACAGAGAGTGCTTCAAAGGTGGTGGTTCCAGCTGGCGCTGCTACGCCGGTCGAAACTAGGCCTGCACCCACTGGCAGTGGCAGTAGATCTACTGGGATTGACACTTTCTTGACAACAGAGGACACACTGAAAGCAGAAATTTTGTGGACTTTGAAAATGGTCATCTCCCACTTCTCATTCTCCAGTACCAAAGGAATGAACGAGTTCCGTCGCATGTTTCCCGACAGTGTCATCGCCTCCAAGTTTGCCTTGAGTGAAAGCAAAGCCATGGCGCTGGATCGAAATGGTGACCGCATGTCTGTTTCAAAATGTTGCTGTTTCTAACGTAATTTGGTCAAATATAGTTCTGGTTTAATTAGAATAGCTTAAATATATCATATTCAAGAAGGGGATAACGATATATATGCTCATTTCTAAGCCATTTTGAAGACATTAGCGCCATTTCGGTAAATAGCATGACCGTCAAAATCACACAATGGCGAGTAAGAGCGTGATGGTGCAGATGCAATTTTGACGGACAAATCAGCTGAAATCGGTTAGTTTATTGGGGTTTTTGTTTCAGTTTATGCTAGAACAATCATTTAGGAAGATATTTATTGCAATATTTTGCACATATTGGAAAAAGTATTGTAGAACTCGGGACCTTCAGCGATTGCTAAATAGACACCGCACGCGATGTTCGAAGAAATTTCATCAGACCGGAAGTGGCCGTCGGTTCGATAGAATCCACTTTTTCCAGGATTCGCACATATCAATAACACAAAATACCAATGTAACATGAAAGATGAAAGTCTTTCTGAGTTGTCTAATTTTTTTTAAAACTAGTGGTAGGATTCCGTGGTAATTTATATCAAATCTTTGCGCTACTACAGTACTAGCCAAAATGCACTCGGCAATACCACTTCACTTTCATGGCTAATTGTGGACAATCCACAAAATATTGTGAATAAAAACAAGAATGAAAGTTGTTTATGAAGCAGAAGGTTTCAAGAACATGTGTCGTGTAGTTTTGTGTTAATCCGTCTTATTTCCGCTGAGAACATACAAGCCGATTACGTTAATTAAAAAAACCTCCGCCACTACCGACTCGCAGTGGCTCGACGGAGTTTGCATTTCGCGACTCGGGTTGGTCTCTTCTAAACACTTGTCCGTCGAAGTTTCTCATTTGATCAAGTTGAAACTTTACTACTCATTAGAGGAAAGATTGCTCTTTCGTTCGGTGTATGTTTGAACTTCCGGTGAAAATCGAAAGACGAGTTATGGATGAAAGTTCGAACGTCATCGGACATTTTGTTAAAATTTGCTCACTCCCGCTTTTCCGATCAATTTCGTACAGACACCCTCGGATTCTACAAGATTTCCCCCTTCCAACGCTATATTCGATGTTAATGTACAATGAATCTACTTTTTGTCTAGCGCCCGGATTGTGCGCTTGAAAGGAGAAAACAGGCGGAAATTTTCCACGTTTGTGTGTACATAGCACCGCAATGGCGTTGTGTAGACGCGTGCTCGATTACCACATTCAGCGTGCGTTAATCGTTGAAGTACCAGACAATTTGGGACAAAAGTATCATCATTTTAAGGAGTACTTGTTTGAAAATTTTCTGCATTTGTCAGTTTTTTAATCAATCTGCTGTAAAAATAATAAAAAGAATTAGATTTTTTTTTACAACGGGTGTATTGTGCGTGAGTTTGGTCGTGCGCCATACACTTTTCTCTTTAAAATTGTCATGTATCACAGTACGCTAGGTCATGGAAAATGTTGTTGAAGGTCATGGAAAGTCATGGAAAAGTCATGGAATTTTGTATCTAAAAACCTGTACGAACCCTGCATGGCTGTAAACTCCGTGGCTCGAAACACATTTACCGTGGAAGTCCGTGGAGTGACTTCCATTTAATTTTATGGTTAGTATGAGCAATCAAATGCGGTTAAGGTTGCTGTAATGTCATTGTTGCCAGGCACAGCAAGTGGCACACTCAAGAGTGAAGCAGTTGGAGCGCCTTCTGAGATGCTGAAGCCGCTGCACGACCTTGAGAGGAAGTTGACCTCTGCCACTGGTGTGAAAAATCACCAAAGATCGTGTATCAATGATTGTCGACCCTAATGCGTTTATTAAGTCGTTTCTTCAACCAAGAGTGATAAATTTGAATGAAATAAATATGGGGATTCATGTATTCCAATAGGGCCTCCATGATTTTTAAGTTATTAAATTTAAAAAAATCAATCAAAATTCCTCAACCAGTTAAGTCGTGCAATGGAACGCATGGATTATTTCCGGTTGAGTGTTTGTAAAAGAGTGCTCTGAAAGACATTGGCAGCTCCCTGCATTGTCTCCATGCACATTCGGATGCTTGACTGTTGGTTGGGCTTTTGATTTGGTCTCCACCTCCAACAGTGAGACATGGGGCACCGTGGCCAAGGGGTTGGTGCGCACCAGCAGCTGGTTGGCGTGGTGTTAGAAGCTGTGAGTTTTCCAGAGCTGCATCCTTGAGCAAGATGCTTTATTCTTGCTGCTTCTCCCCACACAGGAGTAAAAGCGGATACCTGTGAAGGCTGCAATGGTACAGTGGTGCAAGCCTGATGATGAAAACATATTTCAACATGAGGTTTTACCATCAGCAACCTTTATGCTTGGCAAGAAAATGCAGGGAAAGTAAAAGAGAATGGAAGAGAGTCGGTGTAGCAGACGCTCTGGGCATTGTGCCATGAGACAACATAAACAGAGGAGCGCTGCTTTGGAATATTTCACCTTTGTTGTAATGACGGCTGACTTGCTACCCTCATCAACTGGACCTCCAGGGATGACACATCCCATGGTGGACTACGCCACCGAATATCCGACTGACCATTGTTCCAGTGTCGGTAAATGCGTTTCTTTGCAATCTCCACGTCTGCCACGCAGATCTTTGTCACAAAACTGCTATGGCCAATCCTCACCTGGTTAGCAGCTCAACCAGGCTATTGAGGCCCTCTCACTGCCCAATGCATCTCAATGTCATCCAAAGGCATTCTGTGAACCTGACTCTGGCACAGTGCACAATGAATGCGTAATAGACTTGACCCTTTGCATTACAGCATTGTGCCAAAAATAGTTCGTTCTGATACTATTTTTCTCCACTTTTTACAGAAATAATCCAGATGTCAAAACTTGCTTCCATTTCAACACAAACATTTTATTGACTCACATGCGAAGCAACAGTGAGTCTATGTACTGAGCCGTGTCGTCCGTCCGTCCGGGCGTCCGTCCGTCCGGGCGTAAAAAACTTAAACGTTGGATTTTTCTCGGAGACTATTAAGTCTATCAGCACCAAATGTGGCATGATGGTGTATGATGACAAGGCCTCAAAAAACATACATAGTGACTTGACCTTGCTTCAAGGTCAAGGTCACAGGAGCCATAAATGTGGTCTCAAAAACAGTCATTTTTCACATTTTCCCAATTTTCTCCCACGTTATTGAGAATGGCGACCTTAGCTACAAGTGGTATATAGGTCAAAGCAAGCCCTATCTTTTGATACCAGTTTGGTTGACCTTGCTTCAAGGTCAAGGTCACAGGAGCTCTTCAAAGCTGGATTGTATACATATTTTGAAGTGACCTTGACCCTGAACTATGGAAGATAACTGTTTCAAACTTAATAATTATGTGGGGCACATGTTATACTTTCATCATGAGACACATTTGTTCACATATCATCAAGGTCAAGGTCACTTTGACCCTTATGAAATGTGACCAAAATGGGGTAGTGAACCACTAAAAGTGACCATATCTCATGGTAGAAAGTGCCAATAAGCACCATTGTGCTTCCTATGCCTTGAATTAACAGCTTTGTGTTGCATGACCTTGGATGACCTTGACCTTGGGTCAAGGTCACATGTATTTTGGTAGGAAAAATGTGTAAAGCATTTCTTTGTGTATGATGTCATTGGTAGGTTTAGTTGTTTGACCTTGACCTTGAAGGTCACCTGAAGGTCAAGGTCATATAAAGGTCAAGGTCAAGCATGTGAGTCGTATGGGCTTTGCCCTTCTTGTTTTATCAAGTAAACGCTTGTTTATTGCCTCAACAAGAGTAAGTTAAGAGTTTTGTGCGAAATAGTCTTAGAACTACTTTAACGGCGTATGTCAGGGAGCAGATCGGCTATCCCACAAGCCTCTCGTGTGACCTCCATTTGCATATTTCGGACGAAAACCTACCATCACGTGATGTCAACTGGGCTAGAGACACTTTCGCTGGTAGGCGAAGTCTCTAGTGAATTAGAATGATCCCTTGCCATGCAGTGCCCTATTCACCGACATCTTGACTTCCATGCCGCAAAGTCCTTGCTCCATTGGACATCCCGTCATTGGGAGTCTGAATATACGTAGCGTGGCACTCTCGCCTCGGATATCCCCAAGTATGACTGAGATGATCCCCTACAGCGCCGTTCCTTGACCAAGTATGACTGAGATGATCCCCTACAGCGCCGTTCCTTGACCAAGTATGACTGAGATGATCCCCTACAGCGCCGTTCCTTGACAAAGACGCTGGAGACACACAGCGACAGTTCACGCTCCTCCCCAACTCTCATCGCTGGCAGCTCCGATCCCATTCGTGGATGTTTCTCCCTTGTACAGAGTAATCTTGGCTTCTCATTGACAAGGTTACTTCCAGACCTATCACTCAGTTTTGTCCTGGACGATGTATCTCAATCAGCTGTGAACAGGCCCCACAGTAGACGCTTGATGATTTCCGCCCCTGTAGGTTCCTCTCCTTGGACGAGTAGGCAGCTTTGTCAGGTGGAGCGACTCCACAACTGTCCTCATGTCGCCTTGTCAGAGAGTGACTCCCATTGCTCCTCTTGCAAAAAAGGCGCCTTCGTTGCTTCCTCAAAAGGCCTTCCCGATGACTCTATTGCTAATGCTATTGCGGAGGCCTTCACGATGACTCTATTGCTAATGCTATTGCCGTGGCCCTCACGATGACTCTATTGCTAATTCTATTGCCGAGGCCCTCATGATGACTCTATTGTTAATGCTATTGCCGGGTGTTACGGGGATTTCAATAAACTTTATAAAAACGGTCCCGGGTAATTACACGATTTTTATTCAATCAATATAAACCATAACTTCCCATATTCAGAGGTGGAAAAGAAAACTAAATAAAAGTGGAATCACTGATAACATGTTAATAGAGAATTATAAACACAAGTAAAACTACGGTCAACCTGCTCACATGAAACTAATAAAACGTAGGTCAGCCCTTGACATAAAAGACTACTTCGACCAACCTTCCATCTCTCTCTTTTTGTCTCTCTGTGTCACTCGCTCCCTCACTCAGTAGGCACGTCTGCCGGGCCGACCGTCCGTTCTTCTCTTCTTCTGCTTCTCTGTTGTGTGGGGACTGATCTCTATTCTCTGTCTTCTTGCGCTCTCTTATATAACCATCTTCTCACAACCAACTCACGATTATTTCTACTTACCACAACTCATACTTCAGAGCGAACACCGCTCATCACCTTGGGGCATAACTCAACTTCCACTCACTCCAAACCCTACACTGTTTTGGACTACCAACCACACCCTCAACGCACCAGCAAAAATCAACTCTCTCTCAGGTGAGATACTTCCAAAAACCTACTTCCCCATTACACCGAGGCCTTCATGATGACTGTCTTCACAATGATTATATTGCCAATGCTATTGCCGATGTCTTCACAATGATTCTATTGCTAATGCTATTGCCGAGGTCCTCACAATGATTCTATTGCTAATGCTATTGCCGAGGCCCTCACGATGACTCCATTGTTAATGCTATTGCAGAGGGCCTTCACGATGACTCTATTGCTAATGCTATTGCCAAGGCCTTCACGATGACTCTATTGCTAATGCTATTGCCGAGGCCCTCATAATGACTCTATTGCTAATGCTATTGCCGAGGCCCTCAATTCCTCTATTGCTAATGCTATTGCCAAGGCCTTCACGATGACTCTATTGCTAATGCTATTGCCAAGGCCTTCACGATGACTATTTCTAATGCTATTGCCAAGGCCTTCATGATGACTCTATTGCTAATGCTATTGCCAAGGCCCTCATGATGACTCTATTGCTAATGATATTGCCAAGGCCTTCACGATGACTCTATTGCTAATGCTATTGCCAAGGCCTTCACGATGACTCTATTGCTAATGCTATTGCCAAGGCCTTCACGATGACTCCATTGTTAATGCTATTGCAGAGGCCTTTCCAATGACTCCGTTGTTAATGCTATTGCCAAGGCCCTCACGATGACTCTATTGCTAATGCTATTGCGGAGGCCTTCATGATGACTCCGTTGTCAATGCTATTGCCAAGGCTCCTCCTGCCGCCCGCCAAGAAGCCACCAATGTCGCCACAGCCAGAACTGTAGGCAAGAACGCAGTTCAGTCTGTCTCCCTTGGGACCTTTTTCATGCTACCGCTCTCAGAAGCCAAATAGTATTCTTATGCAGAATGACAATTTTCTCCACCATTGCCATCCTAATGTTCTGCAACTCTATTTCCCAGTTTTTAGAGAGTAATGAGTATAGACCCGCCATGTGTGAATGACCAGGGAATGCCTTGCTCGTATTCCATCCATCACTAGCGCTTTGGAATGGCCGACAGGCGGTAAAGACTTGTCAATCCACGCATCTGCAACACCATTTGCCCTGAATATGTTTCAAGCTTTCATTATTTGACAGCAAGCAAAGGATTTCGTCATCATCATCATCAACGTCGTCGTCGTCGTCATCATCATCATCATCATCATCATCATCATCATCATCATCATCATCATCATCATCATCATCATCATCAATCATCAATCATCATCAATCATCATACATCCATCATCCATCCATCATCCATCCATCCATCATCCATCATCCATCATCATCATCATCATCATCATCATCATCACCATCATCATCATCATCATCATCATCATCACTGCTTATATTGCGCTATTCCGAAGAGATCGTTCATACACGTAGTGCACACACACACACACACACACACACACACACATTGAAATGCTTATTCAAATAATTGTGTCTTTAGTTGGGGCGGGTTTTTTTGCGGAAGTTACTTGAAGAAGAGCACGTCCTCAAGGAACCCGGAAGAAGGTTGTATACAACAGGGCCAGCTGATGAAGAGGCCTTCAGAGTTCAGTCCATAGGACCTCCTGCCTGGTGCACATGGTCTCAGAGGGGACTGTATGGCAGAGCGTAGGAGTCTGCCAGGTTTGATCTTGGGGGCGATATATCGCGGATAGAAAGAAGCGGTGGAGTAGAAACAAAAGTGAGCCAAAACGCCCAGCTTGAATCTAATTCTCTCTCTCTCTCTCTCTCTCTCTCTCTCTCTCTCTCTCTCTCTCTATCTCTCTCTCTCTATCTCTATCTCCCCCTCCTCTCTCTCTCTCTCTCTCTCTCTCTCTCTCTCTCTCTCTCTCTCTCTCCTCTCTCACTCTCTCTCTCACTCTCTCTCTCTCTCTCTCTCTCTCTCTCTCTCTCTCTCTCTCACTCGCTCTCTCCTCTCAGTCATCAGTGAAGGCGGACGTGTCTGCAGCATCGTCTTATAAGAAATCCGTGTGCCTAGGTTTTTACCGCACAGTGGACAACGATGTTTGGCGACAACCTCCCTAGTGTGCTACAGAATGTGGTGAGAGACCTTTTGAACACTCACTGTTTGAAAAAGTGGTATGTTGACTCGTGTCATTCCGGTGATATTGTCGTTACCTTGAAATGGACGAGTCCATCCACTCCAGTGAATCCTTCACCTCGACAAATGCCCTCCAAACCTCATAAATCGCCGTCAAAGCGCGCAAGAGACAACTTGCGTTCAAAGAACTGGAGAGCAAAGCGTCAGCTCATTCCTGAAGCAAGCGGCATCAGTGAAAGCTTGAGCAATGATTCCACAAACAAGAGTCAGCTGCCACCCCCACCATGTGAATCGACACCGTCCAAGCAAGGACCCGTGAAGCTCGAAGCACGTGCGGATTCAGCGTTACCTGGATGCGTGCAAGGTCAAGCCGCAAGTGAATCGTGCTGCGAGTCCCCTACTGTGTTGGATGTGAGCCAGATGATGCACAGAGATGATGACGATATATCGCCCCTAGCTCATCGAAGTCGAGTACCACAGTGTGAAACCAGCAAGAGCCCAAGCCCAGCAGGATCTGACAGACAGGCAGGATGTGACGAACAGTCAGTGACAAGTGTAGAAGTAGGCTCTCAGTGTGCGTTTGATGGCTCTATGTACCGTGAGAGCGCAAATCCATCGGACATCACCAAGGAATTGCAGTGCATGTCAGGAGAGAAGTGGACCGGTGCGTGGTGCGACTGCTGCTCAGAGCCAATTCGCACATCACCAAGCTTTGTTTGTCGTGTGTGCCCCGACCGTATCTACTGCACAGACTGCTTCGCCTCTGTTTCCCACCCAGATCATGACTTCCGCAGAAAACCGAAATTCTAACAGCCGGGTAAAAGTACAAGAAACTCTCTAATGAGTCATGAGAGGTATTTGTTATTGTTACCTTGACATTCCAGCTCGTGCTCATACTGATGAATGATGACATTTACTATGCTAGTTCGTTTTTTCTAGTCCGAATCTAATTGCAAACTTACATCCTTATAGATGTGTAAGCGTAAAGGTCACAGACAGAAAATCAGCTCTTTTTGCTTAGATTCCACCGCGTTTTGAAGTCTATAACTTTCTGTATGCATGAGATTTTTGCGTGAAGGTGGCACCATCATGTGTTTGAAATTGGTCAAGATGTGTATTCCTCCCGATTAAATTGCTTTGTTTTGTTGTTATTATTGAGCATGCTAGGCTGACTTTGTTTTTATGAAAATTTTGTGACATAATTCTGGCTGTCCCCTATACCTGACCTTCCCATTCTTTGATATTTACCGCCTAGAATTTTGACAAATATTGTATCAGAGTAAATATACAGGCTTGGAGAACAGAAAGAGGAAGCCGCTTCTGTTGTTGGTCAGGATACTCCCCTCTAGAAGTTTCCGCCTTTCATACATGCAGGAATACAGTAACAAGTGTGAGATTGATACATTTATCGTGGACGGAGTTTGCCAAAGGAAGAGTTTTGGTTTTCTGTTACATTCCTGTTTACTTAAGTTTCTGTTCTGGCATTGCCATAATGGGGATGTAATTTGCTGATATGGTTTCAGACCAAGTGTCCATTTGTTTGAAACTTCGTTTGCATGTTGCTTTTGTCACTGATTCACCCTTGTCTATGGGCCTATGGCCTCGACAAATAAAGTGTCAAAGTCTCAAAGTCAAAGTCTCTCTCTCACTCGCAGTAAAATCCCACTCTGATTCAAGTGCAAGAGATGGATGTCGCCTCTTCTCATTCGTAAAGTCGCGGTCCTCCTGGACCATGTTGCGTGCTGAGGGGCAGTGGAACTCGAACCTGTCTCATTATCTGAATGCGTGTATATGTTCAGTGAACCGCACCAGAATCCACTGTCATGAGATATTTTCATGTATTGATTAAAGTGAGTGTTTATCATCGTTGTGGCCTTATATAGCCTACAAGGCTGATAGGCCCTTAAACTCCATCCGTCCATCCATCCATCCTGGACCATGTCTCATTTTCCTTTGTACATCGCCGTCAGTCTCGTACATCGCCGTCAGTCTCGTACATCGCTACGGTATCTGCCCGAAGGCTTTGCCGTGCAAGACAGAGTGCGTGGCAATTAATCTATCGCTTGCTTGTTTTTCCACTAGATTTACCCACATTTCAGATGTTTCTTCCAAATGGTTCCGGACATCGGTACTTAAAATGCAACCGGGTCATGAGGGATAATCTGGGATCCCTGGTTGTCCCCACTCCTGGAGTGTCGGGCTTTTTGTCGGGCACTCCCCGTGGGCGGCAGCCTTACAACCTTGTCGACGTCATCGTCACGTGACCGCCTGTCTGTGTGTGTCTTTAATGCACAGTCTGTCGTTAACAAGTCCAAGCGCATTGACATTGTGAAGTTTATCCGTGATGAGAAAGGGGATATCATGTTTCTGACCGAGACATGGCTTAAGACTCACGGCGACGAATCCAAGCACGCGGACCTTACTCCTGCAGGTTATTGTCTCAAGTCTCATCCTCGTGCAACGAGGGCGGGGTGTGTGGCAGTACTGTATTGAGAACATTTTCCAGTTGTGGTCAGTACATCTTTCTCGTTTTCCCATGACAGTTTCGAGGTCATCCAGCTGCCTTTGAACACCCCCGTTTGTGTGCATTTCTTTTGTGTGTATAGGCCACCCCCCAGCAAAGCAAACAAGTTCACTGATGCTATGTTCTATGCACACTTTAGTGATATGTTAGCCACTCTTCAAGGGAATGTTGTCATTGTTGGTGATTTTAATTTTCATTATGATAAGCCAGAAAGCTACAGTACTGTACGCATGATGGACATCTTGTCTACCTACGGTCTGAAGCAAGCTGTTTCAAACCCCACCCACGGGTCTGGTCATATCATTGACTGGGTGCTGTTTCGTCTTGATGACAATGTGTTCCGTTCATGTCATGTCTCTCAATCCTTGACCTCTGACCATTTCGCTGTGTTGTGTGACTTGGATGTACGGCGGCCGTTGCGGCGACCGGAGTACCGCAGCGTTCGAAATTTCCGTAGGATTGATTTGACTGTGTTCAAACATGATGTGGCTGCTCTGGCTGCTGCGTCACCCGCGCCATCCGCTGATCAGTTGTGTGATCACCTCCGCTCTGTCCTTGACAGTCACGCCCCAGCAGCGCAGCGCAAGGTCCTTCGGCGTCGCTCCACTCCGTGGTATAGCAACATCGCTGCCGAACTCCGTGCTTTGAAGCAGAAAAAGCGACAAGCTGAGCGACAGTGGCTGCGTCCTGGTTTGACTGTTCACAAAGAAAATTTTTGTTCTTTCAAGCACAAGATCAATCGTCTAGTTGATACGGCTATGACAGTGTACTTCAATGCAAAAATATGTGCTTCTACCATTTGCGGTCAATTATTTTCCATCCCGAACAGGCTCATGAACAAGACCCGTTGTACTACTCTCCCTTCTTCACCAATATCGTTGTTACCTCAGATGTTTTGTGACTTTTTTGTGTCCAAGGTGTCCGATATTCGAAGCAACGTTGACATGTCTGCTGATGCAGGTACGCCTGTTAGTGATGACCCAGTATCCTTCAGGGGCACTCCCCTCCTTCAGTTCAGCCCGGTTGAGGCTACTGCGGTCCTCAAGACCGTCCGCAGTATGAACCCTACCTCCTGTGACCTTGCCCCTGTTCCCACACCCCTCTTAGTTGAGTGTATTGACGAGATCATACCTGTCCTGACACAGATGATCAATGATTGTTTCCGGACTGGCACCTTCCCTAGTGTTTTCTAGCAGGCTATAGTTAAGCCGCTCTTGAAGAAGCAGGACCTGGATCCAAGCAAACTTCGTAATTATATACCAGTCTCCAATCTATCTTTTCTGTCAAAATTGTTAGAGAAGTTAGCTTTGCAGCAGCTGCTGGAGCACGTGTCCCAGTATGACCTTTTGGTCCGTTTTCAATCCGCGTACCGTGCTCATCATTCCACCGAAACAGCTCTGCTCCGTGTTCTAAACGATCTTCTCGTTGCTTCTGATAATTCCAAGTTTCTCTTCTTACTCTGTTGGACTTGAGTGCCGCGTTCGACACAATAGACTATGGAGTTCTTCTCACCCGTCTGAGAAACGTTTTTGGCATTGGGAACGTAGCACTCTCCTTCCTGCATTCATATCTCTCCGAACGTAGACAGACTGTTTCGATCTCGGGTTTTGCTTCTGATCCTACACCTCTCAAATACGGAGTCCTTCATGGCTCTGTTCTGGGTCGTCTGCTGTTTCTACTGTACACCCAACCACTCTCCAATGTAATTGACAGTCATTCAGTCTCTCACAGTGAATTTGCTGATGATACCCAGCTCTACAACTCCTGCCATCCCAGTCAAATCCACTCTCTTCTTTCTACCAGCGAACACTGTATCTCTGGCGTGAAACGGTGGATGACCCGGAACAAGCTCCAACTCAATGACTGAAGCACTCCTGGTAGGCGGCGGAGGCAAATCGGATCAGGCCCTCAAACTAACCATTGGTCACAGTGACATCGTCTTCTCTCAGTCTGTTAGAAATGTAGGCGTCATGTTTGACGATGATCTGTCAATGAGATCTCATGTCAACAAAGTTTGTCAGTTAGCATATTACGAGCTAAGGAAAATTAGTACCATTCGTCATTATCTTTCTCAGCAGGCCACCAAAACGCTCAGCACATCATTTGTCCTGTCTCGTCTCGACTATGGAAACTCTCTTCTTGCTGGCATCCCATCCCTGACACTCTACTTAGCAAACTCCAGAAAGTTCAGAATTGTGCTGCTAGGCTAGTTTTTTTTATGTCCCAAGCGTACCCATGTCTCATCACTCCTACATACACTTCACTGGCTCCCCATCTCTCAGAGGATAGATTATAAGCTTGCTACTTTGTGCTTCAAGGCCATCGACAACACCGCACCACACGCTCTTACAGAAATTCTTGCGGTCTACACGCCCTCCAGATTTCTACGCTCAGCTGCGGACTCTAGAATGCTCAAGGTCCCCCGCCGTAATAAGAAAACTCAAGGACAGCGTGCCTTCTCCTATATCGGACCTGTAGCCCTCTCTCAGTCCGTCATTCTGACACTCTGCCCCAGTTCAAAAGTGCTCTAAAGACCCACCTTTTCCAATCCGCCTTTCCCGCTGAGCTGCTTCGCCTTACTTGACATGGCCGGCAAGTGCTGTGTATATTGTATACTTTGT
>JAWQFJ010016988.1:50000-87500 GCA_034096865.1 Theodoxus fluviatilis | reverse complement strand
GCTTCTCTCTGGCTGGAGAGCGGTGTCACAGCAGCAAGGTGCTACACTCTTGTCCTGGGAGAGAGGGGGAGGGGGACGCAACTCTAACTGTGGACTAGACGTGAAGGTCGAGGGAGAAATCGTCCTTTACATCTGCAGCCTGCTCCGACTCCTCACCTCCACGACAGCGACGGCTGGCGCTCCTGCATCGCTGGGTAGCGTTGTCTCCACTCGGCCGCTTGTCGTCGCCACGGCCTCCCGACAACTGGGAGAAGAAATGAATGAATGTTCATTGTTAAGGGCCTCTCACCCTTATTTGGCTATGTAAGGCCCCAACATGTTTTTTTTAAGTGCCAGCTCTGATTAAAATGTACATTTTGTGACTGTACACGTTTTCAAACATTATCAATCTATCAATGTGTCTTTGTATGAACAATTATCAGAAGTATTAAACTTTTTATTTCTTAAAACGTGTATATGTATATTACATTTGTTTAAACGTTGTTATAAAACAGTAGCTTTTTCGAAACGTATTTTAGCATGATTATCGTTGAAACTATTCCAAACGGTGTGACTTGTAAACATAGATCTATATACCGGAAGTCCAGGGGACTAGCAGTAGCAGACGTTTTCGAACAGTTCAAGTTAAAGGGCCAGTCTCATGGAAATAGCACATTTCGAGATTTCCGTATTTGATAAGAAAATAAATCTCTCTGTATGGGCTGGTAGGTCAATTCTGACATGCAAAATTCAAATATAACGTGCGGTCTTTTTCTACCAGTACGCCACCGTTTGTCGCAGTTTGCGGAAGAACAAAATGAATCCAGTCGAGACGAACGGCTGGAATCGAGGCGCGAGCACATGACGTCACCAACGGAAGAGGTCGATCTCCAGTCATCACAAACTACTGCAGCGGGATTTCATTATCACCAACGTGTGTTTAGGAATTTATCATTTCTGCCTCTGTGCCTCTGTGGGATTCACCATGCCTGCAAGGTGTGTGGTAGGTGGTTGTGGCAATGAGGAAACAAATAGTTGTCTTACTGCACGAAACTCCAAGCGACAGAAACTGATGGTCACGCTGGAACCGCTTCATTCAAATGGCGGGACAATATTTTACCACGGGGATAAGCGGACATTTGTATGGTCAGCACATTTTACACCTGACGACTATTCTGTCTGACTACCAGACGTGGTATTTGGGTTTTGTAAAGGAGCTTCGGTTAAAACCCACTGCTGTGCCTTCTGTCAGAACATCAACCGCACCGATATTATCGGAGATTGCAGACTCCGGAACAGCACATTGCTCGAACGTGACAAGATTAAACTTTGAGAATGATAGGCTACGTCCTCCGTCATTTTACAGTCATTTGGTATCTTCGACCACATAAATACAAATGAAATCATGGAGATCTTTTTTTTCTCTCTCTCTCAGTGGAATCTCAGGAAAGTTTGCTTATTACATTTTGTTTTAAGCCGTGTATTTTTATTGTTTATACGAGTGAATTGAGGAATGCACCTGTCACCATCATTACTGAAGAACAATGAGTGAAGGACGTGAAGAAACTTTGCATAGTATACATATGAAGTAAGCGGAACACAAACTGAAAAAAACAACACAATTGTTTGAAAGGGATCTTCTTAGAACATGTTAATGAGATGACGAAGTTATCAAATGGTGTACCATTACTCTCTGGGCTGGCTACTGGCTCACATCAGTCACAAAGGCACCTGAAGGTCGAAATTATTAAACATGAATAGAGGCACACAGTTTATGGAAAATAATATTTTCACAACAACAACAAAAAGAGAGGAAATGTGAAAAGCCATCTTCCATTCCCAACACAATAATAGTGGCTGAGAAGTGCAGTACATTGGTGATCTGCATTCTAATCTCCAGTCTAATCAAAGACTTTTCCTGATTCTTATAATCTGAGTTCACATACGGCAGCTGCCGCACGATACCCCCCTCCTCAGCTGGAGCCAATATCCGTGGAGCTTTTGGGGCTACCCCAGTAGCTCGGACATGGGGGGCCCCAAGCAGCGTGGGCCACCAGAAAGTAAGTGTGTGTGAGGCAAACTTCAAGGCCCACTTGGTCACTGGCTCTTGCACTAATTCTACATAGATGCAGCCTCAGCTGTGCAATACAGTTGCTTGATATACACCGCATCTCTGTATAAGAAGCATGGGATTCATTCTAGTAGAAAGACATATTCCCACAAGTGGATAACAAGGGAACTCCCAGACTCATAAAGAAGCTAGCTGAGTCTTATTTTTTATGAAGAAAATTGGAGTGCTACTGAATGCCCAACTCGGCATTGATGTGACAGATGCTTGCATATTTATCAAAGTATCACTGCACAGCACAGCACATCATAAGATTGCTATCATAATATCGACAAGGAAAAGAATCGCATTAAGGTATTTTGATTTGTGTTGTTGTTGTTGTTGTGTGTGTGTTTGTGTGTTTGTTTGTTTTGTGGTGTGTGTGTATGTGTGTCTGTATGCGTGTGCATGTGTGCGCGCGCGTGCGCGTGAATATGTGCTGTTTCGATGCAGAAAATAAAATGAAACAAAAGTGTATTCCACGCACTCGATCGCCAATGAATGCCGACTTCGCCTCGAGCGCTACGTTGTTGTCATTCACTGCGGCTTTCATGCTCACAGTTCTCGCTCTCTTCGTAAGTCGGAGCAACTGCGCTTCAAAGCGATTCAGGCTTATATTCTCTCCTGTGCAATGCAACTCCGGTTCCTCATTGTCGGACGTAAGTTCTTCAGAACTTGTCGTCTAGTTCGTCTCACTCGCCATCGCTCACCCTCGCTCGCGCCAAACCACATCTTTTTTTAAGAACAGTGGCTGCCGATTGGTTCAACCGACGCATAAATCTCGTTTTCTGCGTTCAATTTATAGTAGCAGCATTAAATAGATTCAGAAACCGTCATGAGCAACTAGCCAGGAGAAATTCCATACGAACACCAGCGTAATTGAGGAGAGACTGGCCCTTTAACTCAGGAACGGATCAGTTCTTTCTTCTTTTTTTTTTTTGGGGGGTGGGGGGGGTGGGTTCCAAACTTCTTTTTAGGAACCGGGGGGGGGGGGGGGCTGTGAACGCGCAAAGTGCTCAGCCGGCACAGCAAAGAGGGGGGGGGGTGGTAGGAAGGCTGCAAAATGGTCTAATCTGGCGCATTTTGATGAAAATAAATTCTTTCCGGAAAGTCCCGGAACCCCCCCCCCCCCCGCCTCGTCCGCCCCTGTAACTGGTTGTTTGGAGAAAGAGAAAAGTAAAACTGTCGATCCTATAGTGAAGCTGGTGACACTGCTGGTAAGAGAGTGAGGGAGCACATGCAAGTGAAGTTTTTTCTTCGCCTGTGTTCGGCGCAGCGTCTCGTAATAAGAAACTATTCCAAAACGTTAGTTTTTACTGTATGGAATCAAACGATGCTATCAAAAGACGGGTGGAGGACAGATAGGAATGGGTTAAAATTAGTTGAGAGAGAGAGAGAGAGAGAGAGAGACAGAGAGAGAGAGACAGAGAGAGAGAAAGATAGATACAGACAGACACAGAGAGAGAGAGAGACAGAGACAGAGATACAGAGAGAGAGAGAGACAGAGAGAGAGACTGACTGACTGACTGACTGACTGACTGACTGACTGACTGACTGACTGACTGACTGACTGACTGAAAACTTGATATTTTAGGCCGCTGGCCCATTGCAATATGGAAACGCGGTCAGATAAGAAACAAGAAGGGCAAAGCCCATACGACTCACATGTCTGACCTTGACCTTTATATGACCTTGACCTTCAGGTGACCTTCAAGGTCAAGGTTAAACAACTAAACCTACCAATGACATCATACACTAAGAAATGCTTTACACATTTTTCCTACCAAAATACCTGTGACCTTGACCCAAGGTCAAGGTCATCCAAGGTCATGCAACACAAAGCTGTTAATTCAAGACATAGGAAGCACAATGGTGCTTATTGGCACTTTCTACCATGAGATATGGTCACTTTTAGTGGTTCACTACCCCATTTTGGTCACATTTCATAAGGGTCAAAGTGACCTTGACCTTGACCTTGATGATATGTGACCAAATGTGTCTCATGATGAAGGTATAACATGTGCCCCACATAATTATTAAGTTTGAAACAGTTATCTTCCATAGTTCAGGGTCAAGGTCACTTCAAAATATGTATACAATCCAACTTTGAAGAGCTCCTGTGACCTTGACCTTGAAGCAAGGTCAACCAAACAGGTATCGAAAGATAGGGCTTACTTTGCCCTATATACCATATATAGGTCAGGTATCCAATCTCAAAACTTCAGAGAAAATTGAGAAAATGTGAAAAATGGCTGTTTTTTAGACAACATTTATGGCCCATTGCGACCTTGACCTTGAAGCAAGGTTAAGTCACTATGTGTGTTTTTTGAGGTCTTGTCATCATACACCATCATGCCACATTTGGTGTTGATAGACTTAATAGTCTCCGAGAAAATTCCAACGTTAAAATTTTCGGACGCCCGGACGCCCGGACGCCCGGACGGACGAAACGGGTGAGTACATAGACTCACTTTTGCTTCGCATGTGAGTCAAAAAGCAGTGGGGTAGGATGGAAAACAGCATCACAAAGAACTAAGACAAGTCAAGAGAGAGAGAGAGAGAGAGAGAGAGAGAGAGAGAGAGAGAGGGGGAGAGAGAGAGAGAGAGAGAGAGAGAGAGAGAGAGAGAGAGAGAGAGAGAGAGAGAGAGAGAGGTAGCAGACAGAAAGAGACAGATAGAGACAGAAAGAGAGCGCGAGCGACAGAGACAAAGACATAGAGAGAGAGAGAGACAGACAGACAAATATAGACACAGAGAGAGACAGAGACGGAGAGGAGACACACAGAGAGAGACGGAGAGGGAGGGAGGGAGGGAGGGAGAGAGAGAGAGAGAGAGGGAGGGAGGGAGAGAGAGAGAGAGGGAGGGAGGGAGGGAGAGAGAGAGAGAGAGAGAGAGAGTAAGAGAGAGAGAGATAGAAGAGAGAGAGAGAGAGAGAGAGAGAGAGAGAGAGAGAGAGAGAGAGAGAGAGAGAGAGACCTTGCAGTACTGTTTCCACATGTCAGGCAGGGACTCCACATCGCCCTTGATACGTTCCCAGCTGTTGCGAAGGCCTCTGGGAATGCCCTCCTCCCCCAGCTCGCCCTCCGTGGGCTGAAGCAGCCTGCTGTACTCCTGCCACCACCACACGCAGGGCCAGCATTAATTGCATGTCGGTTGAGTCACGCACATGCAGACAACATGTATACCCCTACTCGTATTATCTCCCACACCTCCCCGTCTCTTCGAAATTTCTCTGAACTGCTTACGTTTAAGATCAGCGCGTTGTTTTTTTCATTAACATTTTTTTTCTAAATTGCGAATGAATTCGTCCCTCGATTTGGTATGACAAGCGCTATCACTTTCCACAGGTTGATTGATTTCTGAGAGAGATGTGCGTTCGAAAGCACGACTGCATGACAGTCAGTAACAGCATGAAGTGTTCACATCCAAGTCGCCCAAATCCACGTTCCGAGTGTGTATCCCAACAAAACACACAAGTGCTCATACAAACAGGAACGTTATTGAAAATTCTGCAAAATGTTTTAAGGGTCAAGCGGTTTTTTTTTCAATAAAAGCGAGGAACCCTCGCATAGATGACTCCCCCCCTCTCTCTCTCTCTCTCTCTCTCTCTCTCTCTCTCTCTCTCTCTCTCTCTCTCTCTCTCCCTCCTCTCTCTCTCTCTCTCTCTCTCTCTCTCTCTCTCTCTCTCTCTCTCTCTCTCTCTCTCTCTCTCTTTCAGGTGCCGCTGTCGTTTGTGGCCTCACCTCATCGCCGAAATCAAGTTTTTCAATCTGCTTCTGCACGTTCTCAGCAACAGTGGAGACGTCAGTGGCGGCCAATCGCTTCTTGGCTCTGTCCTGCTGGTGGGTCTGCTGCTTCTTCTTGGCGCTCTTGCTGGGGGAATGGGCGGGCTCTGCGGTGGTCATCTGCGCAGAGCGTGGCAGACGAGATGAATGAATGAATGAATGAATGAATGAATGAATGAATGAATGAATGAATGAATGAATGAATTAATGAATGAATGAATGAATGAATGTAGTAAACGTGATGAAAGGTCGAGGAAGCTGCTTTTGGGACGATATTTTGTTCTTTTTGGCCCGTCATATCTAGACATTGAACCACAGTCACACACAGGAAAAATGCATCATAGACGTTCAACTTATTTTATCATACGCAATCACGCACACACAGGTGTACAGCACGTAATAATAATACCGGGTAGGCCCCGATAGGGAAACAGCATGAAATAATATAGCTTTCTTCCGTAACAGTGAATGAATGTTTATTGGTTCAGGGCCTATCAGCATTATTTGGCTATGTAAGGCCTTACCATTTGTTTTCAAAAGTAATAGTCTAGAATTAAAAGGATGTACATAATTGTAAAGTGTGTAAATATACATGTAGCTCATTTCTTAACATTTAAATATGTGCACGTCCACGATATTGCCTAACACTATCAAAAACTGGGGGGTCTGGGTAAAGACACTTGAATAAAACTATCTAACACAGTCAGCATGCATATATTTCAAATTTATATGGGTTCTTTAAATGTTTTTGTAATGTTATGACCAATAGTTTTTATAGTTTTGCTTTGCAGAGATTCACAAAAAAATAATTAAACTCGTACGAAGCGGAAAAATGGCGCCGAAAAACGGGACATTTTGCGACGCCACTTTTGAATGCTTGTTATCTTGTGCAAATTCACCTTACAACGTATAGATTGTGTGAAATAATTCAAGTTCAATTATTAATTTAGTCATATTTCAGTGGAAAGTCGCCACAAAATAAAAACAGAGGTAGTTCTACCGAAATAAAAAAGACCTATGTGTACGTTACTCTCGTTTCTACCACCCTTGCTCAGAGGAAAAAAATCGAAACCAAACATGTGTACATAAATGTGTTGAAGAGAAGGTTCAAATTACCTTTCCTTTCATTAGTTTACTCATACAACTGCATAGTTTTATTCTTCTTTTGGTATTAACCAATTTCTTGGGACTATTTTGATGTTCAGCGTCGGTTGTTTCCCTGCGTTACTTACGAAAGGTACGCGTGTACCAAACGTGTTGCTATATTTTTCCGCACTCGAAACGGCTACAAAGGAAGCTTTTGTCATCCCGCAGTCAATGGACACGTTTATAGAAGGATACGTCATAGTACACGCGATTTTTGACCAATGAGAAGGCTTCGTTTCCTTCATTTCCTTCTGTTACGTACGACAATTTGCTACACATGTGCGAAGCTTTCAGTTCGTTTAATCCGTTCGATGGACCATCTTCATCCAATTTGGGTAAGTAAAGCATTCTACATTAGTTTTTTAAATTAATACAATTCAATAGTTTCGTTCATGGGTCATGAATAAATACTTTATGACTAGTTTTTCTCTGGCCGTGCTTTCTCTATCCTGATCAACGCCACTCTGGTTTTAGTTTCTGGTCATACTTACGAAACTCAATCGTCGCGGAGGAGCTTATCACATCGATTGATTTGGTCAGAATCACATCATGTTTGTTTTCATAGAACTAAATTGATGTTCCCTCATGCTAGATATCAAAATAATACCTTTTATAATGATATACGCATGTGATCGCCACGCTGGTTTCAAAGAAACCGAACACTGCTCGGCTCCATTGCAGTTTTAGTTTCTCTCTTACTTACGAAACTCGTTCGCCGCGAAGGAGATTATCGTATCAATTAATTTGGTCAGGATCACATCACGTTTGATTTCATATAACTGAATTCATGTTTCATTATGCCAGATATGATAATAATGCCTTCTATAATGATGAATGTATGTGATCGCCATGTTGGTAACAAAGAAACCGAACACTGCTCGGCTCCATTGCAGTTTTAGTTTCTCTCTTACTTACGAAACTCGATCGCCGCGAAGGAGATTATCGTATCAATTAATTTGGTCAGGATCACATCACGTTTGATTTCATATAACTGAATTCATGTTTCATTATGCCAGATATGATAATAATGCCTTTTATAATGATGAATAAACGAAGCACATGGTCAGTGCCATTGCTGTTTTCGTTTCTCGCTTACTTACATAGTCAATCGCCACGGAGGAGGCTATGTCATCAATTAATTTTAATGGTGGGGGAGAAATAATATCAGCTTTGTGTGATATGAACGCTTTTCAGCAGGTCTTTATCTGTTTAATTTTTTTATTTTATGTGTTTGTTAATTTTCTTACCTTTTGTCCTCTGTAAGTTTCAAAGGAAACCATAGTGGGTTTCTTTGTAACTTACGATACCACACAACATGTTTTTTTAGTGAAGCGAGGATTCCATACATGTTTTGAAGAATGTATTAATAACTTTTGATGCAGAAAGGTTTTTGTCTTGAATATATGCTTTTTAGTACAATTGTATTAGTGTGATTTGACAGGAGCTTGATGTAAGTTACTTAAGAAACCACAGTTTGGTACGAGGAACTGAATTTCAGTTAATTGCAGTTTGATGGTGAATTTTGAACAAGTAAAGTGCTCACTTGCTTAAAAATAAATGCCCTATCAAAAAGTTAGATATAACTGCCAGATTTTCTAAATTTGAAGTTATCATGGAAGTGTTCAAATCATGCAAGAATTTTTTGAAAAGTTGGGATTTGGTATGAACCGCTCTATTGTCCAATAATAACATCACTTCTTAATTTTTTCATTCTTTTCAAAGGAGAAACTGCCATGGAGGAATCACTACCTTCTACAAGTTCAGAGCCACGCACCTCTGCGAGGCTGAGGGAGAAACGCACTCAAGATCCAGTTTTTCAAGACCAGAAACTGAAAAAAACACCTGCTGAATCTTGTAGGGAATATAGAGAAAAATTGAAGAGTGACCCCACAGTCTATGCTGCATTTCGGAAGCATGAGAACATTAGGGTGAAAAACTATATGATGAATATAAGTCAAGAAAAAAGAGCGTCTTACAATGAGAAGACGAAACTGCGAGTCAGAAAATGTCGAGCAAAGAAGAAAGAAGAAGGTACTTTGAAACCAGCAAAACGCGCCACACGGGGTGAAACAGTCAAACAGCGCCATAAGTGGATGATGGACAAGAGAAATCGGCATGCAAATGAAACCCCAGAGCAAAGAGAGAAAAGGAATGAAAGAAGAAGGAAGAATTATGCAGAGAAACGTGCCACCAAGCAAAAGAGGATGGAAGGTGATGTAGCCCAATCTGCCAACACAGACCCGCAGGAATCACTACCTTCTACACCTTCTACCAGTTCAGAGCCGACGTCTGCATTCGCCAGGCAGGAGTCCCTCAGGAAGGCGACATACCGTGCAAAACAAGGTCTCCCAAAAAACAGTGAGAAAGCGGCAGAAGTTATCATAAAAATGGTGGAGAGTGCTACCCCCCGGAAAAAGCGCAAATTGGCCGAAAAATTGAACGTTCTCAGTCCGAAATCGAAAAAACGCCTGAACTTTCAGCAATGTGTGTTGGAGGAGGTGTCTACGGAGCTGAAAGAGATGAACAAGAAACGGACGAAAAAGTCAAATCACTCCAGGGTGACGCTTGCTCTCGCTCTCCGTCGCAGCAAGTGTTCTGTGCTCCAGAGTCGCAAGCTGGGCATTGGCTACCATCTCCACTCAAAACTCATCAAGTCCTCAGACCCTTATCAACGAAAAATAAGAAAAGACGCCGTGAGTTCTGAAACGAGAGAGCTGGTAGAGGCATTCTACCGCAGAGGAGAGATCTCCAGGCAACTACCAGATGAACGTGGCGTGAAACGTAGAAGAAACGGAGAAGTGGTTTGTCAAAAGGTAATGGAACAGTCAGTGAAGTCTGCTCACGAGGCTTTTGTGTCAGAGAACCCCGACTGCAAGGTTGGACGCAGCTTATTTGCTGCACTGAGGCCAGATGATATACTGCCAACCACTAGCTGCCGATTTCGCGACTGTCTCTGCGATTACTGCGCAAACGTAGATCTGAAGCTGGAGGCACTGAGGATTTTTGCAGCGAAGAAAGGAGTCCGAGACATCACCTACAAGGACAGGTACTCACTATCAAGGTCAACCCTCTGCTTCAAAGGTGACCATGGTGAATACAAGAGAAGTTGTCTGGATAGGAGTTGTGAGGCCTGTGGCACGACAGCCATAGAAATTCAGCTGCGCCCTCTTCTTGAAACATACACTGAGGAGGAAATTGCCTTCAAGAAGTGGTCGTCTGTCATGCACAACGGCAAGAAACGCATGATGCGGATTGAGGAAAAAGTCCCTGCACCTGACTTTGTTGCTGCGATGGTTGAGGAGGCTAGACCTTTTTCAAGGCACCTTTTTGAAGCAAGATGGCAATCTCAGCAATATGATCACATCTCGAAGAATGTTCCAGAACGATGCGTTGTGGTTTGTGAGGACTTTGCCGAAAATGTCAAGACAAAGTATCAAGACGAGGCCCAGGGAGCCCATTGGGGGTACGACCAAGTCACGCTGCACTCATGTGTAGCGTCATACAGGTGCGAGGACCCGGAGTGCGGACAGATGGTGACAGACAGTTGCATTTTTGTATCGGAAGACCTCCAACACGATACAGATGCTGTCCATCATTTCCACCTGATGATGATGGAATATCTGCAAGGGCAGAATCGTGCCCCATTTCAAAAGATGATACCATACTCAGATGGGGCGCCAACTCAATATAAAAATAAGACATCATTCATGGACATGTCGTGTGCGGAAGAAGACTTTGGAATCTCGGCAGAACGTCATTTCTTTGGGACAAGACATGGAAAAGGCCCCTGCGACAGGGAGTTTGGGACAATCAAAGGCGCTGTAAACAGACAGCTCAAACTCGGTCTAGTTGATATAGACTCGCCAAGGGCATTCTTCAGGGTCTGCGAGGAGAAATACACCCGTACAGCACCACCCCTAGGTCAGCAACCTCACAGCCACTTTCGGAGGAAGTTCTTCTTCATCGAAGCAGAAGACGTGAAGCGGGACCGGGATCGGGTCAGTAACCTAAAGCCCATCACCAACACAAGGCAGCAACACTGCGTAAGACTTGTGTCCAGGGGTGTCGTGGAATACAGAGAGCGGAGCTGCTTTTGTGAAGTCTGCCTTGGTGGGGACGGCGACTGCTTACACAGAAGTCTGACTGGGCAGTGGGAAAAAGTCACTCTACTGAAGAAACGGCGTGTGAGTATACATCATTTAATCCAAAAGAAATCAAATAACTCTTATTGGTTGTCAGACATTCTTATGCACATTGTCACTTATAAATGTTTTGAACCATTTGACTACCTACAGCATTTTTCATTTAGATCCACATTTACTGACTCAATTAGGGTATACAGGGAAGATACATTACTCCAGGTGACCCCCCCTCCTGTATATACCACAGCCCCAGCCCCTTTCCGAGCATGACTTGAAACGTTTCACCCATGAATTGTTTTGTTTTCAGACCCAAGTTACAGCTGATGCCAGAGCGCCTACTGATCCCCCTGTTGATGCCAGAGTGCCTTCTGACCCCCCTGTCGATGCCAGAGTACCTGCTGACTCCCCTGTCGATGCCAGAGTACCTGCTGGCCCCTCTGTCGATGCCAGAGTACCTGCTGACCCCCCTGTCGATGCCAGAGTACCTGCTGACCCCCCTGTCGATGCCAGAGTACCTGCTGACCCTCCTGTCGATGCCAGAGTACCTGCTGACCCCCTGTCGATGCCAGAGTACCTGCTGACCCCCCTGTCGATGCCAGAGTACCTGCTGGCCCCTCTGTCGATGCCAGAGTACCTGCTGACCCCCCTGTCGATGCCAGAGTACCTGCTGACCCTCCTGTCGATGCCAGAGTACC
Organism: Theodoxus fluviatilis; assembly: GCA_034096865.1. Taxonomy (NCBI): domain Eukaryota; kingdom Metazoa; phylum Mollusca; class Gastropoda; order Cycloneritida; family Neritidae; genus Theodoxus; species Theodoxus fluviatilis. The sequence goes on along the minus strand of JAWQFJ010016988.1, from coordinate 75,646 downwards.
TGCTGACCCTCCTGTCGATGCCAGAGTACCTGCTGACCCCCCTGTCGATGCCAGAGTACCTGCTGACCCTCCTGTCGATGCCAGAGTACCTGCTGACCCCTCTGTCGATGCCAGAGTACCTGCTGACCCCCCTGTCGATGCCAGAGTACCTGCTGACCCTCCTGTCGATGCCAGAGTACCTGCTGACCCCCCTGTCGATGCCAGAGTACCTGCTGGACCCCCTGTCGATGCCAGAGTACCTGCTGACCCTCCTGTCGATGCCAGAGTACCTGCTGACCCCCCTGTCGATGCCAGAGTACCTGCTGACCCCCCTGTCGATGCCAGAGTACCTGCTGACCCTCCTGTCGATGCCAGAGTACCTGCTGACCCCCCTGTCGATGCCAGAGTACCTGCTGACCCCCCTGTCGATGCCAGAGTACCTGCTGGCCCCTCTGTCGATGCCAGAGTACCTGCTGACCCCCCTGTCGATGCCAGAGTACCTGCTGACCCCCCTGTCGATGCCAGAGTACCTGCTGATCCCCCTGTCGATGCCAGAGTACCTGCTGACCCCCCAGTCGATGCCGGAGCGCCTACTGATCCCCATGTCAATGCGAGAGCGCCTGCTCATCCCTCGAATTACCAAGTGAGTATAAACTTTTAAGGGATCCATTCATTACTCAAGCTGACATTGCTATCAGGGCCAGAGTTCCACATGACACTCCCACTCCAGCTCCTGTTAGTTAGTGCCAGACTGTGGGAAAGGTTTCACACTGGGAATTATTTTGTTTCAAGACACAAGCTCCAGTTGGTGAGAAAGCCCCAGCTAACTGCGAACTCACCCTGTCGATGCCAGAGTGCAGAAGGGAATGTATGAAAATTCTCTCTGTAGCTTTTGTAGATCCATCTTTACGATGACCAGCAGTGCACTAATCAGCTTATTTAGATAAACAAGAAGGGCAAAGCCCATACGACTCACATGCTTGACCTTGACCTTTATATGACCTTGATCTTCAGGTGACCTTCAAGGTCAAGGTCAAACAACTAAACCTACCAATGACATCATACACTAAGAAATGCTTTACACATTTTTCCTACCAAAATACATGTGACCTTGACCCAAGGTCAAGGTCATCCAAGGTCATGCAACACAAAGCTGTTAATTCAAGACATAGGAAGCACAATGGTGCTTATTGGCACTTTCTACCTATGAGATATAGTCACTTTTAGTGGTTCACTACCCCATTTTGGTCACATTTCATAAGGGTCAAAGTGACCTTGACCTTGATGATATGTGACCAAATGTGTCTCATGATGAAAGTATAACATGTGCCCCACATAATTATTAAGTTTGAAACAGTTATCTTCCATGTTCAGGGTCAAGGTCACTTCAAAATATGTATACAATCCAACTTTGAAGAGCTCCTGTGACCTTGACCTTGAAGCAAGGTCAACCAAACTGGTATCAAAAGATAGGGCTTGCTTTGACCTATATACCACTTGTAGCTAAGGTCGCCATTCTCAATAACGTGGGAGAAAATTGGGAAAATGTGAAAAATGACTGTTTTTGAGACCACATTTATGGCTCCTGTGACCTTGACCTTGAAGCAAGGTCAAGTCACTATGTATGTTTTTTGAGGCCTTGTCATCATACACCATCATGCCACATTTGGTGTTGATAGACTTAATAGTCTCCGAGAAAAATCCAACGTTTAAGTTTTTTACGGACGGACGCCCGCCCGGACGCCCGGACGGACGGACGACACGGCTCAGTACATAGACTCACTTTTGCTTCGCATGTGAGTCAAAAAGCATAAAGTGGATCAATGTACCACATGTATGTCTTACAAAGATGTTACAAATAACTGTTTATTATGTTTGTAGGCCAATGCACCGGCTGTGGACTTGGACCCAGCTGCCCCTCGTGCCGCAGACCAAGCCCAAGATGTCGCAGGTGCCCTGCTGAACAAGTTGTAAGTTCTTTTGCTGCTGTTTTTTGGTAACCTAAATCTGTTCAAATTCAGGACTATGTGATAGCTATTTCCACTGAAGCAGAATTATGTAATCCAGATATTCCATTGCATAAATTATAAATTTATGTTCAATCTACCTATTTTTCTAATCTTGACATTCTTTTTCTGTTTCTTTTCTATATATTAAAAATGTGTTTTCTTTTCTTTTTTCTCTCTTCCACCAGAGCACCTGGTGTCTTTGTCAGAGTGCTAGTCATCCCAGCAAGTGGACGACGCGACCAGGGCAAGATCTTCATGGCCGTAGTGACGAGGATGTTGGACGAGGGGAAGCTAGATGTGACCTTCCTCCGAAACAAAGCCAGCCAGAGTTATTATACATACCCCCTGGCTGAAGATGACTCAACCATTACCATGGCTGATGTCATTGAAGTAATGCCGGAGCCGAAGCTTGGGCGGCGCGGCGAAATTTATTTTGAATGAAACGAAAAATTAAATCGTGCCAACTAAAATTTTGTGTTTGTCATTTATTTGGTCTTTTTTCTTTAGTGTGTCATTATATATTCCCTTTCTTAGGATACTAGAGTGCGCATCTCCAGAAAATTGTGTTCTAAAATGACTGGAAGTGCGCATTCATGATTTGGTTTCCATGTAACTTACGCAATATTCTTTAATTATTTGAAATGTGTTCTGTAGTACAGGCATATACATTTCATAAGCTAGAACAAGGACTGCATAGGTGTTGATTTCCATTACCTTTTTTGTAAAATTTGTTTCCATTTTGATACAGTAAAAACTGCATTATGTGTGTTTTGCGTAAGTTACGGTTTCCTCATAAGTATCACTCGATCTACTCTATCCAAAAAAAATTAATCTTTTCTTTTCTTAATAAGAAGGTTATTTGGCATCAAATGCAAACATCTACATATAAATTCTTGGCTAACTATTGTTAAAAGAGTGCTTAAAGAATGCAAGGTGGAAACCATGTTACTTACATCATGGCTTGCGGCTCATGTTTTATTTCTTAAATTGTGTGAAAACCACAAGACATTTTTTTACAAAAATTACTAGGCCCACTCAGGAAAGACTGAGGCTTCCAGACAACAGCAGTACATGTAAATAGCTTTTGGTATATTTTTCAGTAGGAATGTCCCACCTAGTGTTAGGCAATATCATGGACGTGCACATATACAAACGAGTATGTGTGCAATGATGGATGACAAACGTCCCAAATATCAAATATTTGTTACCAAAAACAGTATTTGTATATTTAAAGGCATAAACGTATGTGAAAAGTATAACAAATATTCCTAACTTGTTATAAAAACTAGTAGTTTTTCATAAACATATTATAGAAAGATTATCTGTGAAAATATGCAGAATGTCATGACATGTAAAATTACATTTGCATTCAGAAAGTCCAGGGCAATCCGGTAAAGTATGTGGAACAAAGGTAACTGACATAAAGAACAGTATGGTGGAGGTTCCGATAAGATAAGGGAGTTAGAATGAATGGAGTAGGACCAGGAATAAATGAATGTTTCTTGTTTGAATTAAAGACCTAAAAGCCGTATGTGGCAATGGAAGACCTCAACCTTTGCTTTGAAAAGTGAATGCATGAAATAAAGTAAGACGTACACATCTGTAGCACACAAGCACACGCACACATACACACACGCACGCATTCACGCACACACACACACACACACACACGCACACACACACACACACACACACGCACTTCTGTACACATACTTAGACATATCAGCTTACAAATATACATACATACACTGAAAAGGACTGGGGGTAAGCCACAAAACGTGTGGAAGAGTAGATACATGCACAATGATTTGAAGACAAGTGGCCCCTACGTGTGTCTGGACACATGCACGTTTGCGCGTATGCGTGCTCAAATGTACATTTTTGTGAATGCTAGTATACGGCTGTCATAGTCTGCAGCGAGGACGTACTCTCTAGGGGGTTGCTAAAAGTAGTCCCACTGTAATCAGTTTAACGCATGATGTATCATGGTGGCGCTATCATCGCGTATCACTGTGGGGTCTTCATGTAGACCTCACATATCAAGTTTAGCTGAGGGATTTCTGTACAATGGAACCGAGTCATTCTTTAATTTCACACTCGGCTCGCATCCTCCATCCAAGCTAACGGTAACAGTCAAATTATTATTGGTTGATCTCATTTACCTGAAAATATTGAATTTTGTTTGAGACATTAGACAAACGACGAGTACTTTATTGTTCGGCCACCGGCCCGTACCATGGGGATTCATCATCTCACATTTCCCTGCACCATACAATAATCACGCTACATTTCATCACACTGCATCACTACATTTCAATGCACCGCCTGCTCATCTGCCTGCCTATCTCGCTGCCTGCCTGTTAGCCTCGTTACCTGCCTGCCTGTTAGCCTCTCTACCTGCCTGCCTGTTAGCCTCTCTACCTGCCTGCCTGTCAGCCTCTCTACCTGCCTACCTGCTCACCTACCTCGACGATCTGTTCCAGGGCCAGCTTGGCCACCATCTTGGCAGTCATGGTGAGGCTCTCGGCCGTGGAGTTGACGGAGTCAGCCTGCTCCTTGGCCCTGGCTGCCAGCTTCTTGGCCTGGTCGGCCTGCTGGCTTGCCTCGGCAGCCTGGCATCGGGCGTAGTAAGCCAGCGTCCCCACGTCCTGCGGTGCCAGGGGCAGAAGCATCACATGGAAGGATGTCAGTCTGGATCTCAGATGGGAGATGTAAGATGTAACATAGAATGAAATTACCCGAGATCTGCGATGCAATATTAAATGAAATCACCCGAGATCTGAGGTGTGATCTGCAAGGAAATACCTAAAATCTTAAATGTGACATTCAAGGAAACGAACTGAGATATGAGGTGTGACATGCAAGGAAACGTCCTGAGCTTTGAGATGTGACATGGAATTAAATGTCCCGAGATCTGAGGTGTGATATGTAAGGAAATAATCTAAAATCGTATAAGTGACATGCACAGAAACAAACTGAGATCTGAGGAGTGACATGTAAGAAAATGACCTGAGAACTGAGATGTGACATGCAAGGTAACGACCTGAGACCTGAGATGTAACATGCGAGATGAAAGGAAATGACCTGCATTCTAAAATATGAGAAATAGGTTGAAAAGAAATGACCTGAGGGCATAGACGTGGAATGTGAGGTGGAAGAAATGACCTAAGGTTTGAAATGCGAGGTGCGAGATGGAAGGAAATGACTTGCGATCTAAATAACTTATTCATGAAGACCTTTGAGGTAAAACTCGAGAAAAAGTCCACTGCGTTCGAAGAATTCGTCCCGGAGTGTCAACACAAGGGAAAGAGAAACGCTGTAGAAGGAAATCATCAATATCCTGGAATATGAAACTATGTTCTTTTGCCTGTCGTAATATGAGTGGGTCATAAACAGTGTGAAGAAACCCCGAGTTTCAGGTACAAGAAGACAGATTCAGCAAGGAACCGTGTGATAATTATTATTTTTTTAAAATCAAGTTCTTGCACAGATTCACATCACTACAACAGAACAGTAACACCACAGTAACTAGAGATTCTTGTAGGCGATATCGCTAGATGCCCACTTTTTCAGATGGAACCCAGGGCTATACGACTTTCGCGTTTTCTGCTCTCGACGGTTAGTGAGGCATGTCTGCACTTTGCGCCAATGGCAATATCGGTTCGACGAAAAAAAGAAGAGAGAACACAGGAGGAATTAGAGGTCACACCTTCACACGCTGGAAGACCCTGTCAATCTTGTCCGAGTCAGGAGGCCCGTCCGTTGCGGAAGCCATGGCTGCAAACAAGTTGGAAGGTAGACGGAAACCCTAGCTTGCAACAATCAGCAACGCAGCAGCTACGCGCAGTAACGTCATAAAGCGATGACGTCACTGCTGACCTCATCTCTCTGTTGGAAATTGTGTTAGAGTAGAGAAGAGTAGAGTAGATTCTTCGGCTTGCTTAGGCGTCCATGGCCTGTCGGCGATTCTGGTGGTTCTCTGGCTGTATTTTCATTGTTCTTATGGATACTAGTCTTTTGACCAGGCCTGGTCTATTTCACTTGTGAGAAGAAAAAAAAGCCTAATTGCTGTGCAGCATCTATGCCAGTGGTTCTTCCAGCTTGAACATATATCCTTGTAGATGCTTGTCCACTCTGTTCTTGAAAGAGTTCAGGCTCGGTGCCTCAACTACGCTGTTTGGGAGGCTGTTCCACATGTTTATAACTCGCTGGGTGAAGAAATGCTGTCGTAATGCCGTGTTGCATCGGTTTTTTGACTCACATGCGAAGCAAAAGTGAGTCTATGTACTGAGCCGTGTCGTCCGTCCGTCCGGGCGTCCGGGCGTCCGTCCGGGCGTCCGTAAAAAACTTAAACGTTGGATTTTTCTCGGAGACTATTAAGTCTATCAACACCAAATGTGGCATGATGGTCTATGATGACAAGGCCTCAAAAAACATACATAGTGACTTGACCTTGCTTCAAGGTCAAGGTCACAGGAGCCATAAATGTGGTCTCAAAAACAGTCATTTTTCACATTTTCCCAATTTTCTCCCACGTTATTGAGAATGGCGACCTTAGCTACAAGTGGTATATAGGTCAAAGCAAGCCCTATCTTTTGATACCAGTTTGGTTGACCTTGCTTCAAGGTCAAGGTCACAGGAGCTCTTCAAAGCTGGATTGTATACATATTTTGAAGTGACCTTGACCCTGAACTATGGAAGATAACTGTTTCAAACTTAATAATTATGTGGGGCACATGTTATACTTTCATCATCAGACACATTTGGTCACATGTCATCAAGGTCAAGGTCACTTTGACCCTTATGAAATGTGACCAAAATGGGGTAGTGAACCACTAAAAGTGACTATATCTCATGGTAGAAAGTGCCAATAAGCACCATTGTGCTTCCTATGTCTTGAATTAACAGCTTTGTGTTGCATGACCTTGGATGACCTTGACCTTGGGTCAAGGTCACATGTATTTTGGTAGGAAAAATGTGTAAAGCATTTCTTCGTGTATGATGTCATTGTTAGGTTTAGTTGTTTGACCTTGACCTTGAAGGTCACCTGAAGGTCAAGGTCATATAAAGGTCAAGGTCAAGCATGTGAGTCGTATGGGCTTTGCCCTTCTTGTCTTAAGCTTGTAGGCGTGACCTCTTGTGACACGATTGTCCTCGTAGGATAACATATTCTCTCTTATCTGGTACATGCCGTGCGTATACTTGTACATTTCTATTAGGTCGCCTCTTGTTCTTCTGTAGCACAGACTAGGGAGCCTCATCTTGACAAGTCTTTGTTCATATGTGAGATCCTTCAATCCCGGAATTATTTTTGTGGCCCTCCTCTGTACTCCCTCAACGAGTTTTTTTTATCTCTTTCCAGTCTGGGTGTCCACACCACGCCTCCAAACTCTAGGTGCGGTCGCACTAATGCCATGAACAGTAGCCTCATGGATTCACAGTCCAAGTGTTCGTAAGATCGCCGGATGAGACCTAATAATCTATTTGCTTTATTAACTTGTGTTTCGATGTGTTGGGAGAACTTCAGTTCACTATCTATCTGCACTCCCAGGTCTCTCTCCACCCCAGTCTCCCCAAGCGTCACCCTCTCCTGGCTGCCATGCTTTCTCATTTCATATTTTCTTTTAGAATTGTTTCTGCCAAGGTGCAGCACCTTACACTTGTCTGCATTGAAGCGCATTTGCCACCTGTCCGCCCAGTCTACCAGAGCATCCAGATCTGTTTGCAACTTTTCGCCAGTTTTCTCCTTTTCTACAGATCTGTACAGTTTTGTATCGTCCGCATACATGGAGCACAGCCTTTCCACTGCACCTGCAAGGTCGTTAATGAACGTTACAAAGAGAACCGGACCGAGTATGCTCCCCTGAGGCACTCCGCTTCACAGCTGTCAAGTCTGATAGTACACCATTAACCCTGACTCTCTGCCGCCTATCCGACAAAAAAATATCGGATCCAACTGAGGACTTTTCCGCCAATTCCCAGTGCTTCTACTTTTCTCAAAAGTCGTTCATGCGGTACTGCGTCGAAAGCCTTAGCATAGTCCAGGTATATAGCATCCACTCGTAAATTATCATCCATCATTAGAGTCCATTTCTCTAATGTAGTCAACAGGCTTACTTCCTTTATCCAAAGACACTATCTTTGCTTTATCTTTCTACACCTTCCAGACCGTCTGTGAAGTTAAAGATCTTGAATTTTTTTTTTTTTTTTGGGGGGGGAGATCTCGAAAACAACTAAGGTTTTTTTTTACTCACATGCGAAGCAAAAGTGAGTCTGTGTACTCACCCGTGTCGTCCGTCCGGGCGTCCGGGCGTCCGGGCGTCCGGGCGTCCGGGCGTCCGGGCGTCCGTGAAAAACTTTAACGTTGGATTTTTCTCGGAGACTATTAAGTCTATCAACACCATATTTGGCATGGTGGTGTATGATGACAAGGCCTCAAAAAGCATACATAGTGACTTAACCTTGCTTCAAGGTCAAGGTCGCAGGGGCCATAAATGTTGTCTAAAAACAGTCATTTTTCACATTTTCCCAATTTTCTCTGAAGTTTTTGAGATTGGATACCTGACGTATATATGGTGTATAGAGCAAAGTAATCCCTATCTTTTGATACCAGCTTGATTGACCTTGCTTCAAGGTCAAGGTCACAGGAGCTCTTTAAAGTTGGATTGTATACATATTTTGAAGTCCCTGAACTATGGAAGATAACTCTTCCAAACTTCACAACATTGTAGTACACATGTTATAATTTCATACTAGGTCACCCGTGTCGTCCGTCCGGGCGTCCGGGCGTCCGGGCGTCCTGTAATCTGTAAAAAACTTTATCGTTGGATTTTCTCGGAGACTATTAAGTCTATCAACACCCAATTTGGCATGATGGTGTATGATGACAAGGCGTCAAAAAACATACATGGTGACTTGACCTTGCTTCAAGTTCAAGATCACAGGAACTCTTTAAAGTTTTATTGTATACATCTTTTGAAGCGACCTTGACCCTGACCTATGGAAGATAACTGTTCCAAACTTCATAACATTGTAGTACACATGTTATACTTTCATCGTGAGATACATTTGGTCACATATCATCAAGGTCAAGTTCACTTTGACTCTTATGAAATGTGACCAAAATGGGGTAGTGAACCACTAAAAGTGACCATATCTCATGGTAGAAAGTGCCAATAAACACCAGTTGTGCTTCCTATGTCTTGAATTAACAGCTTTGTGTTGCATGACCTTGGATGACCTTGACCTTGGGTGAAGGTCACATGTATTTTGGTAGGAAAATGTGTAAAGCAGTTCATAGTTTGAAGGTCAACGTCATGTAAAGGTCAAGGTCATGTAAAGGTCAAGAACAAGCATGTGGGACGTATGGGCTTTGCCCTTCTTGTTCTAATAGCTTGCTTTCTCCGACACTGCGCCTCTTCCTTCTGCTGATACAGGTCTCTCTAAGCTCTACTGTCAACAACGGTACGCTGGTTGTCCCCACTCCTGGAGTGTCGGGCTTTGTGTCAGGCACTCCCCGTGGGCGGCAGCCTTACAACCTTGTCGACGTCAAGTCATCGTCACGTGACCGCTTGTCTGTGTGTGTCTTTAATGCACAGTCTGTCGGGAACAAGTCCAAGCGCATTGACATTTTGGAGTTTATCCGTGATGAGAAAGGGGATATCATGTTTCTGACCGAGACATGGCTGAAGACTCACGGCGACGAATCCAAGCACGCGGACCTTACTCCTGCAGGTTATTGTCTCAAGTCTCATCCTCGTGCAACGAGGGCGGGGTGTGTGGCAGTACTGCATAGAGAACATTTTAAAGTTGTGGTCAGTACATCTTTCTCGTTTTCCCACGACAGTTTCGAGGTCATCCAGCTGCCTTTGAACACCCCCGTTTGTGTGCATTTCTTTTGTGTGTATAGGCCACCCCCCAGCAAAGCAAACAAGTTGACTGATGCTATGTTCTATGCACACTTTAGTGATATGTTAGCCACTCTTCAAGGGAATGTTGTCATTGATGGTGATTTTAATTTTCATTATGATAAGCCAGAAAGCTACAGTACTGTACGCATGATGGACATCTTGTCTACCTTCGGTCTGAAGCAAGTTGTTTCAGACCCCACCCACGGGTCTGGTCATATCATTGACTGGGTGCTGTTTCGTCCTGATGACAATGTGTTCCGTTCATGTCATGTCTCTCAATCCTTGACCTCTGACCATTTCGCTGTGTTGTGTGACTTGGATGTACGGCGGCCGGTGCGGCGGCCGGAGTACCGCAGCGATCGAATTATCCGTGGGATTGATTTGACTGTGTTCAAACATGATGTGGCTGCTCTGGCTGCTGCGTCACCAGCGCCATCCGCTGATCAGTTGTGTGATCACCTCCGCTCTGTCCTTGACAGTCACGCCCCAGCAGCGCAGCGCAAGGTCCTTCGGCGTCGCTCCACTCCGTGGTATAGCATCATCGCTGCCGAACTCCGTGCTTTGAAGCAGAAAAAGCGACAAGCTGAGCGACAGTGGCTGCGTCCTGGTTTGACTGTTCACAAAGAAAATTTTTGTTCTTTCAAGCACAAGATCAATCATTCTAGTCGATACGGCTAAGACAGTGTACTTCAATGCAAAAATGTGCTTCTACCACTTGCGGCCAATTATTTTCCATCCCGAACAGGCTCATGAACAAGACCCGTTGTACTACTCTTCCTTCTTCACCAATGTCGTTGTTACCTCAGATGTTTTGCGACATTTTTGTAGCCAAGGTGTCCGATATTCAAAGAAACGTTGACATGTCTGCTGATGCAGGTGCGCCTGATAGTGATGACTCAGTATCCTTCAGGAGTACTCCCCTCCTTCAGTCCAGCCCGGTTGAGGCTACTGCGGTCCTCAAGACCATCCGCAGTATGAAACCTACCTCCTGTGACCTTGACCCTGTTCTCACACCCCTCTTAGTTGAGTGTATTTACGAGATCCTACCTCTCCTGACACAGACGATCAATGATTGCTTCCGGACTGGCACCTTCCCTAGTGTTTTCAAGCAGGCTATAGTTAAGCCGCTCTTGAAGAAGCAGGACCTGGATCCAAACAAACTTCGTAATTATAGACCAGTCTCCAATCTTTCTTTTCTGTCAAAATTGTTAGAGAAGTTAGCTTTGCAGCAGCTGCTGGAGCACGTGTTCCAGTATGACCTTTTGGCCCGTTTTCATTCCGCGTACCGTGCTCGTCATTCCACCGAAACAGCTCTGCTCCGTGTTCTAAACGATCTTCTCGTTGCTTCTGATAATTCCAAAGTTTCTCTTCTTACTCTGTTGGACTTGAGTGCCGCGTTCGACACAATCGACCAAGGAGTTCTTCTCGCCCGTCTTAGAAACATTTTTGGCATTGGGAACTTAGCACTCTTCTTCCTGTATTCATATCTCTCCGAACGAAGACAGACTGTTTCGATCTCGGGTTTTGCTTCTGATCCTACACCTCTCAAGTACGGAGTCCCTCAGGGCTCTGTTCTGGGTCGTCTGCTGTTTCTACTGTACACCCAACCACTCTCCAATGTAATTGACAGTCATTCAGTCTCTCACAGTGAATTTGCTGATGATACCCAGCTCTACAACTCCTGCCATCCCAGTCAAATCCACTGTCTTCTTTGTACCAGCGAACACTGTATCTCTGACGTGAAACGGTGAATGACCCGGATTAAGCTCCAACTCAATGACTCAAAAACTGAAGCACTCCTGGTGGGCGGTGGAGGCGAATCGGATCAGGCCCTCAAACTAACCATTGGTCACAGTGACATCGTCTTCTCTCAGTCTGTTAGAAATGTAGGCGTCATGTTTGACGATGATCTGTCAATGAGATCTCATGTCAACAAAGCCTGTCAGTTAGCATATTACGAGCTAAGGAAAATTAGTGCCATTCGTCATTATCTTTCTCAGCAGGCCACCAAAACGCTCATCACATCACTTGTCCTGTATCGTCTCGACTATGGAAACTCTCTTCTCGCAGGCATCCCTGACACTCTGCTTAACAAACTCCAGAAAGTTCAGAATGGTGCTGCTAGGCTAGTTTTTCGATGTCCCAAGCGTACCCATGCCTCATCACTCCTACATACACTTCACTGGCTTCCCATCTCTCAGAGGATAGACTATAAACTTGCTACTTTGTGCTTCAAGGCCATCGACAACACCGCACCACACGCTCTTACAGAAATTCTTGCAGTCTACACGCCCTCCAGATCTCTACGCTAGCTGCTGACTCTAGAACGCTCAAGGTCCCCCGCCGTAATACGAAAACTCAAGGACAGTGTGCCTTCTCCTATATCGGACCTGTAGCCCTCTCTCAGTCCGTCATTCTGACACTCTGCCCCAGTTCAAAAGTGCTCTAAAGACCCACCTCTTCCGATCTGCCTTTCCCGATGAGCTGCTTCGCCTTACTTGACCTGGCCGGCAAGTGCTGTGTATATTGTATAGTTTGTTCTAATTGTTCTATTGGATCTTAGTTTTTGTTTTTTGTTTATGTGTGTTGTGTGTGAGTTTAGTGGGAATGTGGTGTTGAGTGGTTGTATGAGTGTTGATTCTTTGGATTGTAAACGTCATGAGCTTGCCTGTCAAGGGAAGGTATGTGCTTATGAATAAACTATTATTATTATTATTATTATTATTATTATTATTATTATTATTATTATTATTATTATTATTATTATTATTATTATTATTATTATTATTATTATTATTATTATTATTATTATTATTATTATTATTGTTGTTGTTGTTGTTATTATATCCACTTGCTTACCATGAAGGAGTTCTCCAGATATACTTTACTCCTGATAAGAAAACTTTCTTCTTTTTTGGCTCACTCCACAGACACAGACAGCATGCCTGGTTTTCTCTTTTAGTTGCGACACCCTGTGTGTCACCTTTCTCTTGGTTTGTGGCTTGCTGTTAAAGTTCTGCAGGAAGGCTCTACAGACGAGGTGTGTTGTGGCTTGCTGTCCAAGTTCTGCAGGAAGGCTCTACAGACGAGGTGTGTTGTGGCTTGCTGTCCAAGTTCTGCAGGAAGGCTCTACAGACGAGGTGTGTTGTGGCTTGCTGTCCAAGTTCTGCAGGAAGGCTCTACAGACGAGGTGTGTTGTGGCTTGCTGTCCAAGTTCTGCAGGAAGGCTCTACAGACGAGGTGTGTTGTGGCTTGCTGTCCAAGTTCTGCAGGAAGGCTCTACAGACGAGGTGTGTTGTGGCTTGCTGTCCAAGTTCTGCAGGAAGGCTCTACAGACGAGGTGTGTTGTGGCGTGCTATCCAAGTTCTGCAGGAAGGCTCTACAGACGAGGTGTGTTGTGGCGTGCTATCCAAGTTCTGCAGGAAGGCTCTACAGACGAGGTGTGTTGTGGCTTGCTGTCCAAGTTCTGCAGGAAGGCTCTACAGACGAGGTGTGTTGTGGCTTGCTGTCCAAGTTCTGCAGGAAGGCTCTACAGACGAGGTGTGTTGTGGCTTGCTGTCCAAGTTCTGCAGGAAGGCTCTACAGACGAGGTGTGTTGTGGCTTGCTGTCCAAGTTCTGCAGGAAGGCTCTACAGACGAGGTGTGTTGTGGCTTGCTGTCCAAGTTCTGCAGGAAGGCTCTACAGACGAGGTGTGTTGTGGCTTGCTGTCCAAGTTCTGCAGGAAGGCTCTACAGACGAGGTGTGTTGTGGCTTGCTGTCCAAGTTCTGCAGGAAGGCTCTACAGACGAGGTGTGTTGTGGCTTGCTGTTAAAGTTCTGCAGGAAGGCTCTACAGACGAGGTGTGTTGTGGCTTGCTGTCCAAGTTCTGCAGGAAGGCTCTACAGACGAGGTGTGTTGTGGCTTGCTGTTAAAGTTCTGCAGGAAGGCTCTACAGACGAGGTGTGTTGTGGCTTGCTATCCAAGTTCTGCAGGAAGGCTCTACAGACGAGGTGTGTTGTGGCTTGCTGTTAAAGTTCTGCAGGAAGGCTCTACAGACGAGGTGTGTTGTGGCTTGCTGTCCAAGTTCTGCAGGAAGGCTCTACAGACGAGGTGTGTTGTGGCTTGCTGTCCAAGTTCTGCAGGAAGGCTCTACAGACGAGGTGTGTTGTGGCTTGCTGTCCAAGTTCTGCAGGAAGGCTCTACAGACGAGGTGTGTTGTGGCTTGCTGTCCAAGTTCTGCAGGAAGGCTCTACAGACGAGGTGTGTTGTGGCTTGCTGTCCAAGTTCTGCAGGAAGGCTCTACAGACGAGGTGTGTTGTGGCTTGCTGTCCAAGTTCTGCAGGAAGGCTCTACAGACGAGGTGTGTTGTGGCTTGCTGTCCAAGTTCTGCAGGAAGGCTCTACAGACGAGGTGTGTTGTGGCTTGCTGTCCAAGTTCTGCAGGAAGGCTCTACAGACGAGGTGTGTTGTGGCTTGCTGTCCAAGTTCTGCAGGAAGGCTCTACAGACGAGGTGTGTTGTGGCTTGCTGTCCAAGTTCTGCAGGAAGGCTCTACAGACGAGGTGTGTTGTGGCTTGCTGTCCAAGTTCTGCAGGAAGGCTCTACAGACGAGGTGTGTTGTGGCGTGCTGTCCAAGTTCTGCAGGAAGGCTCTACAGACGAGGTGTGTTGTGGCTTGCTGTCCAAGTTCTGCAGGAAGGCTCTACAGACGAGGTGTGTTGTGGCTTGCTGTCCAAGTTCTGCAGGAAGGCTCTACAGACGAGGTGTGTTGTGGCTTGCTGTCCAAGTTCTGCAGGAAGACTCTACAGACCAGAAGACTTCAATGGCTCGCTAAGGAGAGAACCACCCAGCTGCACAAGTTCCACAACGAGGCTGACGTCTAGAGGATGGTGTACCTACGTCAACATTTAGTTACAGCGAGTGCGTAGGAGACGGCACATTGACCAGTAATAAGACACGTCTGCTTGACATCACATTGAAGGAACGCGTGAAAAACAAGGACTGATAGAAATAAATAAATTAGTTATAGCTTCTGGTGACTATTGATCAGCACACAAAGTTGGACCAATTCATAATGACCAATGTGCCATGTTTAATTCTTTATACGCCTATATACATAAGATGAAGGCAGCCCAAGGGTCGGGGGTGTCGGATTGAGGGTTAGGGTAATAATGGAACCTATGGGGAGATGTTTGCAAGTGTAGCAGGGTCTAACATGACCTGTTGCAGTAAATGAGCACAGATAGTCCAAAGTACGAAGTCTCCATAGGAAACCTGGGAAACTGTTTGATAGACACGCACAGAAATGCCATTTTCCAACCCTTATATTGTTAGTACTGTCATAGATGGATCACTGCAACAGCCTGCTGGCTGGAATGACTCAGTGGGGAAACTCCAATGTCTCCCAAATATTGGAGCACGACTAGTGAAGCGTCCACCGTGGAAGACAAACATCTCGCCAATCCTTCAGTCGCTTCACTGGCTCCCGGTTCATCGTCGGATTGAATGTACATGCTTGTGTACTGTCTTTAAGTGCGATTCTGGCACTGCGTCTCAATATGTCAGACCTCACAATTGGCTGCACACCATCCAGAGACCTGCGGTCATCAGATACACTGCTCCCGTGATCCGCAAAGAAATGTGAGGAGACATGGGTGTAGATATTTTTTTTAAAAATCGGCTCAAGACTCTGGAATGCGATTCCGGAAGGACTGAACAGATCAGACAGTCACGCTAGTTTTAAGAAGAAGATGAAAACCTGCATATTTCAGTTTAAAGGGAACCTGATTGAGCAGGCGACTCCAGAGGTAGGCCAAGCATCATTCTAGTAAACTAGAGATTTCGCCTACCGGCAAAAGTATGACTCGGGTTTACAGAATGGGGGTCGGGATGGATGTCTAGCAGCACATGTGTATGGTGCTCCGAGACTGACTGACGCCCATACAACTCAGGCATTAGTGGGTACACAAAGTGTGCATACTTTTCAAGAAGCACATTGGCATGACAGCCATACTCGCAAACAAGGCAAGCGTGTGTGGATTCTATTGGGCGAAGAGAAGGAATGAAAAAACAACGGAAAACTTAACGCAGCTTGAGAAAATATATTTTTTAAATTGTTTGCGGTTTTGAGCTTTTTCATACTGTAATTAATAAGTGTATATGAGAACACTGTAGCGCAGCGTTTTATGTGTAACGGGGATGTAATTTTGATAATCCGCCTAGTTAATTTATTTCTGTTACATCACTGACGAACGAAACAAAATCCAAGTGTTGCGTCGTTACAAAGTGCGCTTTTCCTTTCAAGATCAAGACACTTTTTATTATGATGAAGAATTAAGTTCAGTGCTAACACAACACTGTAAGGCTGCACTGGTCACTCAGGTTGTGCCTGATCATCTGACGGTCAAAAGGTCGTTACCCTCACAATGCTCCGCTGACCCTTCGCCCTGGCCGGCCTGACAGCCGTCTGCTTAAAATGATAATCGTTTGTTACTTTTTCAAACTCCCAAATTTCATAACCTGGTCAGAACCTAGTGAAAATATTCAGTTAAATGTGAGACACGTTTTGTTTCCTCTATGAATCCCCCCCCTTTCAGCTGTCACTCATCACGAAGTAACCTCATCGTCATGGTTGCTGAGGCTGAGATAAACTAGGGTAATTCGTCACTACTGACCTGTGCTTCCCTCCGCCAGTTTAGGCTTCCGGTTCGTTCCGGTTTTGTCTCCCCTAGATGACTATAAGAAGACAGGTGAAGCAGCAGTCGACGTTCGCTGCTTTGTGCAGTTTGAGGCCAACACGACCGCTGTGCAGTTTGAGGCCAACACGACCGCTGTGCAGTTTGAGGCCAACACGACCGCTGTGAAGTTTGAGGCCAACACGACCGCTGTGCAGTTTGAGGCCAACACGACCGCTGTGCAGTTTGAGGCCAACACGACCGCTGTGCAGTTTGAGGCCAACACGACCGCGTGTGAGGCACGACGCTCAGTTGAGGCCAACACGACCGCTGTCCAGTTTGAGGCCAACACGACCGCTGTGCAGTTTGAGGCCAACACGACCGCTGTGCAGTTTGAGGCCAACACGACCGCTGTGAAGTTTGAGGCCAACACGACCGCTGTGCAGTTTGAGGCCAACACGACCGCTGTGAAGTTTGAGGCCAACACGACCGCTGTGCAGTTTGAGGCCAACACGACCGCTGTCCAGTTTGAGGCCAACACGACCGCTGTGAAGTTTGAGGCCAACACGACCGCTGTGCAGTTTGAGGCCAACACGACCGCTGTGCAGTTTGAGGCCAACACGACCGCTGTGCAGTTTGAGGCCAACACGACCGCTGTGCAGTTTGAGGCCAACACGACCGCTGTGCAGTTTGAGGCCAACACGACCGCTGTGCAGTTTGAGGCCAACACGACCGCTGTGCAGTTTGAGGCCAACACGACCGCTGTGCAGTTTGAGGCCAACACGACCGCTGTGCAGTTTGAGGCCAACACGACCGCTGTGCAGTTTGAGGCCAACACGACCGCTGTGCAGGTTGTCTGGGTTTGGTGCCTATCCTCTATCGAGTGAGTAACTCCAAGACCATCACACCAATGTCTGCCTCTCTCTCTCTCTCTCTCTCTCTCTCTCTCTCTCTGTCTGTCTGTCTGTCTGTCTGTCTCTCTCTGTCTCTCTCTCTCTCTCTCTCTCTCTCTCTCTCTGTCTGTGTCTCTCTCTCTCTCTCTCTCTCTCTCTCTCTCTCTCTCTCTCTCTCTCTCTCTCTCTCTCTCTCTCTCTCTCTCTATCTATATATCTCTCTGTGTGCGCGCGCGCGTGTGTGGTGTGTGTGTGTGTGTGTGTGTGTGTGTGTGTGTGCGCGCGCGCGTGTGGTGTGTGTGTGTGTGTGTGTGTGTGTGTGTGTGTGTGTGTGTGTGAAAAGAACCCTTTACCTGAAATAACCGTACTGCGTAGACTTTGGATTTCTTCCAGATTTGCATGCAGATTTGTGAGTGTTGTGTGATATATTGCTATACATGTATTGTTCTGTACAATTTTTTACGTTGCTAACTATGCAAGCAGCGTGTATGATATTTGGAACTGGACTCAACGCTGTGTTTTTTGGCGCTTTGCTCGACTCGCTATGCCTCCTCCCCTTGTAGAGGTGCACAATGGGAGGCTGTGATGAGTGAAACGGACAGTCGTAGAAATACAATCTTGATAGATTCCCGTCTTCTTTGCGTGACGGTCAGCTGTTGGCACAGCTGAGTACGAGGTGAGTCAGCCCTCTTTGTTGGACCGGCTGTAGTGTTCTACGAATTCAAATCTTACACAATGAGGGATTAAAACAAACCTAATCTGCTTGCATTTCCCTACAAAGCCAGAAATCAAATAGCATGCCAAAGCATTGCAGGTGATGATATCTAACATCAATGTCAGACTGTGTTTCAAAAAATACGTTTTTACTTTAGAATTTAATTCAGTGTCCTTTGGTTCGGTGTCACTCAAGAAAGTGACTACCGTAAGTTTGAACTCGGATTTTCATTACAGTAAAACCACCCTCTCCATAACGCCGTTCATCATTTTTATCTTTTTGTGTGTGTTGATGCTATTCAAACTCACAGGGAGGATAGAAACCACCACGCACCATCCACCATGCACATCAGTTCCAGTATGATTTCTGATTTTGCTCGTTAAAACGTTATCAGTCACCTCTTTTTCTCTTTACTTGTCTTGTTAATGCTTTATCATTCATTAAGGAATAGAGTGATGACTATACGGTATCCTAAAGCTTTTGGGGATATAAAAAAGCGAGCGAGCGAGCGACCGACCGGCCGGCCGACTGACCGACCGACCAACTAACCCACCGAGGGTAAAATATAACCTTAGCAAAAGCAATGAGTAAGTATTGTTCTCAGTAAGTTTGGTCTGATCAACCCAACATACTTTTTTATCTTTCAAAACCGCTGTTTGTCGTGTTCTGAGCGAGGGACCTCCAGATGGTAAGAACATCTAGACAGCCACTGATTCCTGTGTCCAGTATTTTCCGCCTCTGTTCTTCATGCCTTGTTTCGAAGCATAGCGAACTTTCTCATATCTAGGAAAGACGCTTGCAAAACCATCACACCTTTGGCAGAGCCATCGATTCTGTCGTACCTAAATCGACCACAGCCTACGCAACATTCACAATTCATATTCGCAATTTCTCTCGCCCACGAGTGTGCAAAACATACACCACACATTCCCTACGTTTGCTTGAATTCGTGCTACAGCGCCAGCAACGTGACAGGTGAGGGAACAATAAAAGTATGTATTCCCTCATGTTCGCTAACGGTGCTCAAGCTGCTAGGTACGCAAGGTTGATGGGGAAACATGTAATTTCACTTTCCCGTGGCCCAGAACGAGCCAGGCTCTCCCATGGCACTGCTACGTCTGGGACGGACTCTGCAGGGCTCGTCACTGAGGCAAGGAAGTCTGCAGACCTGCAGGTGGCACCGGGCAGTCCCAAAACCTCTGCCCCAGACTGCACAGGCCTCTCCAGAGGACGTCACGTTCACCAATGCCCAGGCTGCCTTCAAGAGCAGACCCACGCGGGAACTTCTTCGCGCTGCCCTCGTCTTCAGGCTGTGTGGCATAGACCTGTTTGTCAGTCACAACGACAAGGTAACTCAGGCTTTTTGACTCACATCCTATGGCTTTGGGGGTGGGGTGGAGGATGGACTGGGGGCTGGGGGAAAATCACTCAAGATCATTTGCGGGTCACGAGTGGAAAAGAGGTCTTCCTTGGCATGCAAGGCGCACACATCGCAAAAGGAATGAAGTTCATGAAAAATGGGAGGTGAATGAATGCATGAATGAATGATAATGAATAAAGGAAAGAACGAACGAATGAATGCATTTTTATGGCCTATCAGACTCTGCAGGCGACACACGGCCGTTGACTACCCAAAGCCTGGAGGCAGTTAGAGTAAGAAAAAGTCAAGTTTCTATTTCCCTACCTATCGTCTTTTAATTGCGTGGGGAGACGCTGGGGGTTTATCCTTGTCCCCAACCCACTGAGGGTACGAAGGGAAAACGCGATGCACGGATGGAATTTGGAGAGACGGGATGCGGGAGGCAGGCCGAGAAATACCCGATCAGCAATTTCACAAGTGAATTTGACGCTCTGGCTCGCATTACCGATAACAACTAGGCACAGCTAGAGAGCACTCTGAGTAAGCAGACCTCCACCAACTGACCAAGGACGCAGCGATTTCTCTTCCATGATCTGTACAGTTACATTCATTTTAGGGCCTGCTGGAGGTCAGTGAGTGCGAAACTCACATGCCGGCCTCATCAATAGTTTGACGTCATCAACTTCGCGATGAGTAATACAATTTCTCTTTATGGTCGTAATTCCACAACAATATAACACAACCTCCAAAATTTAAAGGATTTAATGGTGAAACTCTGATCTTGCACCAAATTTCAGCAGAGTCCATTTTGAACTTTTGGGGGTTATTTTGCCGAACAACTAACTAATGAACCGAGAGTAAAACACCACCTCCTTGGCAAAGGTAATATCGAAGACGACAACAACGACGACGACGACAACGACGACGACGACGAGGATGATGATAATATGATAATACCATTTGTGTAGGTCTTCCCCCTACCCCCACCTAACTTTTGGTATGGATCAACGTATTGAGGGATAAAACATTAGGTTAGGTGGCAAATAATTTCTGAGATGCAAGGAAGCTATCACGGATGCTAAAAAGTTTAAAGCAAGACACGCAGTACCCTACGGTTATCTGCACAAATTTGTCACGTACACCTACGAAAACGTGTCAATGTAAATGTACATAAATTCACCGTAACTCTGAAGGAGCACAAATCGAATTAGATTGAATTTGACGCTACCAAATTAGGATGTGCACGCAAATATGTCGCTGTTCATTTGTTGACCTCGACATGCAGTCGCATTCATTAAAACCGAAATAGACCCACGGCGCATGGACGTCGACAAGATCCGCAAAGATGCGGTTCTTCTCTTCTGCATTTTCTTTGCTTTGACGTCACCTTCTTCGTCGCACACAGATGGATTCATGGAAGGGTTAATGGCATTGGTTTATCAGCTAGATAGGTGTGTTCAGCATGGCTAGTCGACATACGTCATCGTATGAAGCATTAAGCACAGACCTACTCCACTTCTCGCTGTGACAGATGACACGGAATAAAGTGAAAAAACAAACTGTAGATACAAAGAGATCACAGTTATCTTTCTCTCGCCACAGATTATGTCCTTGTCTCGAACACTGCTGGGTGGACGCCTGTTCAAGTGGCTGATGAAGCGGACCTTTTATGGACAGTTCGCTGCCGGAGAATGCCGGGAGGAGGTGGAACCGCTGGTCCTAAGGAACCAGAACTATGGGGTTCAGTCCATCCTCCAATACAGCGTCGAGTCCGCCATATCCACAGACAAGCTGCCACGTGACATGTGAGTTGCAGAAAGGATCCAGCCTCTTAGGATGGAGATGCCTAGGCCGTCAATTTCAGATGCACGAGTTGCAAAGGTCGTTACATGCTTGTGGAATTATTGGGGAATCCAACTAATGTTCTGTATCCTGGATTTGGTTTCAAGCCGAAGATATTGCAAATCTTATTGCTTATTCAACACTTTAACCTGTCAATGCCAGTATGAATAACAGAACATACTAATTTACTTCTGGATATTACTGAATGGGTCGGGGAAATGTGGATGGGATTTCAATTATACATTCATACACCATTCACTCAGAATATTCTGAACATTCTCATCCGTGGTTCATAGAAATGTAAATATAAGTTACAAAACAATATTCGCGTACAGCAGCTGCCGCCACCAAATTTCCTCATCCCTGGAACGTTAATTATTCATTGTAACTGTATATTAAACACCCACGTGCTACCTGTCTACACGCGCCCATTTACACCCACACCCACGCTTGCACCACCATTCATCTGTGCTCGCT
The DNA here is from genome assembly GCA_034096865.1 of Theodoxus fluviatilis. Lineage (NCBI taxonomy): Eukaryota > Metazoa > Mollusca > Gastropoda > Cycloneritida > Neritidae > Theodoxus > Theodoxus fluviatilis. The sequence goes on along the minus strand of JAWQFJ010016988.1, from coordinate 53,810 downwards.
CAAATGCAATGTATAAATCGTGACATGTTTTACGCTGAATTTTTGGCAAGGGCAGGTCACTGTGAACGATTGTCTCTACAGCCGTGTTCTGATGGGTGAAGCTTGCGCCTTCGGCGATGTTTCGACTTGCAGCAAGGGAATCGACGTCGCTAATCAAGTAGGTCGTTCAAGAGGCCTAGCGCTATCGAGCGCTCGATAGCGCTCGACTCTTGAACGACTTGTACATGCTAGCGCTATCAAGCGCTAGATAGCCCGCCACGGCGAGGCTGCGCCTGATGACCAAAATGGCTGCCTTCGTGGAACGGAAGAAAGTCGCCATCACAAATATGCGCTGTGCCACATATTTCGACCCGTGATTTTTACCCAGCCTATGCGAGAAGTTACAAGAAGTTGGGCTGATATTGGTATTTTCTTTATTAAAAAATTAATGCTCTGAAATAATTACTGGGCAAGATGTGAGCAAACATTTCTATGAAAGACGGCCAAAAAACTTCAAGGGAGGCAACTCTATATCTACATTAGCCCTTAGTTTTTTGTGTAACCCCCCTTGATGTGAGCATCAAGAAATTCTTGCTTACGCCAAGTCAGCATTGTCGTTTTGACATAATATTCGATTCGAGCGGTGCCGACCCTTAATACACAGCTGCAGCGTAACCTATTTCATCAGCTTCCACAAGGAACGACCAGTCTGCAGCTGCTGGTTCACTCATTTGGTTGAGAAGCGCACTCCGCAACGATGAGAAGGCATCGCGGAAGCCATCTTGGCTAGCGCTCGGTCATGACGAGTCGTTCAAGAGTGCACTTTGGGGCTCGCCTAGCGCTCGCCGAACGCTATGTCGTCTTGAACGCAGGGCTGGGCTGCCAAGTCCGCTGTCCACTTGTGGTTGTGGCCGATGCTGCGTTTTGACTGGCTGGCCACACGGATCTCTCGTGCGTAGAGACTCATTTTTTGATGCGGTAACAAGTAAACAAATTGTCTGCTATTTTCCTCTTCGGTTCGCAAGCAAAACGCTCATTTTTATAGTTACTGACACACATACAGAAAAACTGTAGTCAAAGAAGAGTATCAGTTTCTGTGAGCTATAGATAGAATACATCAGCATCTCATTCGAATTTCCACATTATTCAAATCGAAATGTGGTTCGATGGAAAGCATTTGGCCGATTTTCGGCCATGAATTCTAAATGAGACTACAAGGCTTATCATGTAACTCAGCGGTGCAACCAGAAGCATATCATTCCAGCCAGCTGTAACCTATTTGCAAGCAACAGCCCCAGTACACGCAATCGTGCGAGTCCACTTTGGCTTTGGTTACATCGGGCGCTACGCCCACTGAGGACACGGCTTAATGTGTGTTCCAATGGACCAACTACGCCGAAGTTTCCACTTCGCGTCAGGGATGTTGTGTGTCAGGCGTCCGAAGTTCGAAGTACACTTCGGTGATAGAGTTCTTAGATGTCCGATGTACACTTCGGTGATAGAGTTCTTAGATGTCCGATGTACACTTCGGTGATAGAGTTCTTAGATGTCCGATGTACACTTCGGTGATAGAGTTCTTAGATGTCCGATGTACACTTCGGTGATAGAGTTCTTAGATGTCCGATGTACACTTCGGTGATAGAGTTCTTAGATGTCCGATGTACAGCTGAACAAAGTAGACCGAAGCTGCGTTCTGAGTTGTCACATGAGATCACTTTCGTTTTCGAGGCGCAGATGATCTAGGCAGTAATTTTTATCACTGACTCCACTTCGGTCGATTCGTATGCAACAGTCCCGGAACACAAATCTGCTGAGTCCAATACGGTCTTCGGTCACTTTGGGTATTAGAACACATCTCAACAGCGAAAGCCATGACACTGCTGTGAGCAACAAACTTGCAAGTTTCATTAGCATGTCACTTACCCCTTGTGGACTGGGGGAAGGAATTGACCCACCATGTTTCCCTGCGCGATTTATAACTGGAGATATATATAGGCTTGATTGTGTCGTGAAGGTTCTGGTTAAGGCCTTCGCACATGAGGCAATTCCACTCATTCAACTCGATTGCTTCCCATGCATTGCTTCATGTGCGATGTCGGTTGAAAGCAACTGGCATTCCAAGCAACTTTCCAAGCCACCAGCAACTGATTTGATCGCCGTAAATTCTGTTCTAATTTCTGGGACAGTGGGACAGTGAATCCACCAATCACAGAGCACCTGCGTATGACGTCAACGTTTACTGCGGAAAATAATGTGTTTAACAATGGCGTCAACCCCTTTGACTGATACAGAGACGCTTCCATGAATAGAACGTGGCGAGAGGTGAAAGGTCACAGGAAACTTGTGTGTGAGAGTTCAGTCACCAGCATTGCCTGCTGTTGTGTTGCACACTGTTGCACGCACAAATCTGACAAACAGATCTCAGTTCTTGGTTTCGTGGTTTTATTCTCGATGCCGCTTTCTTAACTGTCCTCGTCTCTGTCTTACGTCACTTTCTTCATTACGTCATCGTCACTAGAAACTGGCTGTCTCGGTCCAGTCTGATTTGTGCAAGGATACAACACCTGCCACAATGGCAGGCAAACGGCGCCAAGCAACGTGGCAAGAAAGGCCGTCGTACACGAGGCAATTCCACACGGCACACACACGGAATACGAAAATATCTCCCAATGGCAGAGCGCTATTGACGCTCTTGCTCCAGCTGTGATTGGCTGCCACAATGACGCTTGCGAGAACGCCAGGGTAGAATCGCCTCGTGTACGACTGTTTTTAGTGTGCAAAGGCCTGTACAAAAGTCTCCTCGACTTTGTCGTTGCTTAGTTACGTGACGTAGTCAGGGTGAATACATCTTTCGAAATGTCGCGTGACGTCATTCAGCTGCCTATAATTATATGGTCGAGGGGATTCTGCTTGATGTAAAGGCCTTCGCACACGAGGCAACCAAAGTCTCTTGCCACGTTGCTTGCGGCCGGTTGCTTGCCATCGTGGCAGGCAATGATGGAGACTGAGCTCGCACACGCTTTCACTGTGACCTTTCACCTCTCGCCACGTTCTATTTATGGAAGCGTATTAATTCCCGCGCATGCACTCAAGACGCTCTGCATCTCTCCCCCGAAGGCTTGTCCTAGCATGACTGAAACTTCAAGTGACGATGGCGACAGTACTTCGTCATCTAATGATGATGTTGCAGCTGCTGCTGCAATACTTATAATTGCCGAGCAAAGTAAAAAGAGAAAAAGATCGTGTTGGTCTCGTGAATGGTTGACAAAATGACCAAGGCATGGTGCCTACTCGTGTCTGCTACAAGAGCTCCTCAACGAGGATCTCAAGGTAACAAGAACTTTCCTTCAAATGAGCCATGAACATTTTCAGGAATTGTTGCAGCTGGTTGGGCCTCAATTAATTATTCAATTTAATCTGAACAGTATTTTCATAACACAGATGCAATTCAAATGTATCGTATTCGTGGTAACAGACAACACTAGCTTTGTACACAATGCCAACAGATGCTTCGGCGTGTAGATGCGTCGACCTTCATTTCCATTTTCTAAATGTAGGAGCTTTCACGACCTATTGATGCATTCAACATACAGCTTTGATAAATTAATGCTCTTCATGGCTTACATTTTCTTTAGATGGGTTTCTAGTATCCCCAAATACAGCGTTTTCTGTGCGAACCGTTGACATGTCCACCATTTAATTGTTCAAATAGTCGCGAGAACGCGAGAACGAGGCTCTAAAGTCGCCCGGTGATTGGTGGATTCACAGAGAGTGGCACGCCAATGCCCCCAAAACTAGAACAGGTTTAAAGACGAGCAACTCAGTTGCTGG
>JAWQFJ010016988.1:30000-45000 GCA_034096865.1 Theodoxus fluviatilis | reverse complement strand
AGAGACGTGACAGGAGCTGTATCGCAAGGCAGAGACGTGACAGGAGCTGTATCTCAAGGCAGAGACGTGACAGGAGCTGTATCTCAAGGCAGAGACGTGGCAGGAGCTGTATGTCAAGGCAGAGACGTGACAGGAGTTGTATCTCAAGGCAGAGACGTGACAGGAGCTGTATATCAAGGCAGAGACGTGACAGGAGCTGTATCTCAAGGCAGAGACGTGACAGGAGCTGTATCTCAAGGCAGAGACGTGACAGGAGCTGTATGTCAAGGCAGAGACGTGACAGGAGCTGTATCGCAAGGCAGAGACGTGACAGGAGCTGTATCGCAAGGCAGAGACGTGACAGGAGCTGTATCTCAAGGCAGAGACGTGACAGGAGCTGTATCTCAAGGCAGAGACGTGACAGGAGCTGTATCTCAAGGCAGAGACGTGACAGGAGCTGTATCTCAAGGCAGAGACGTGACAGGAGGTGTATCTCAAGGCAGAGACGTGACAGGAGCTGTATCTCAAGGCAGAGACGTGGCAGGAGCTGTATGTCAAGGCAGAGACGTGACAGGAGCTGTATCTCAAGGCAGAGACGTGACAGGAGCTGTATGTCAAGGCAGAGACGTGACAGGAGCTGTATCTCAAGGCAGAGACGTGACAGGAGCTGTATCGCAAGGCAGAGACGTGACAGGAGCTGTATCTCAAGGCAGAGACGTGACAGGAGCTGTATCTCAAGGCAGAGACGTGACAGGAAGGGTTCTGTTGGCAGACACTGCCCAGGCTGGCAAAGGGATCTGCGCCATCAAGCTGACTGCCCTGGGATGTGCAGACATGTTGGTACGTTTCAACACACACGCAAGCACGTTCACAAATGCGCACACACGCAACTGCGCATACCCATCACATACATGTACCCAAACACCCATACAAAAAAGGTGTACATACACACGTATACATGTGCACAAGCAAGCACACACACACACACACACACACACACACACACACACACACACACACACACACACACACACACACATCCCCCCTCTGCCCCCGTTTTGCTCTCCCGAATAAACACACGTTCATGAACCTACGACATACAATGTATATAGATAGCCAAAACATCATCATAACCTCTGACACATACGAACACAGATACGACCAGCCTTTCTTTTTTACTACATGACAACTGATCTCTGACAAGCTACATATCTTTTTCTGGTATATCGACCATGCCGTCAACTCAACTATGTCTTCTTCTTTTTAGGAGGAACTGACACGCGTGTTAAAGGCAGTTTTTCGTTTCTTGGAGCCTCTGCGCATGTCCTCTACAAGGACTTTCTCTGTTGTAACGCCCGCTGCTATTGGTCGAGCTTTGAGCCAATCAGGACTTGTTTTTGATGACGACAGTTTGCGATCTGCCTGGTTTCACACTGTGGAATCTTTAGGATTACAGTAAGTAATAAAAAGGGCGGAGGTGGGGGGTGGGTGGGGGTGGGGGTGGGGGTAGAGGTGGGGGGGAGGGGGGGGGGAAGACATATACAATGTACATGGATGGTTTACCGGATCGGCATTAAGAAAAACATGCTGTGCATATGTTTCGCGTATCAGTTTTACTCATTTCACTTCTTTTACATTCCACGGTCCTTCTCAGTTATTAACAGTAGTTTTACCCATAACAGGCAACATAATGTATTCCAGTTTAGTCACAGTTGTCTTTTCAAGTAGCCGAGTCTTGGAATCTTAAGTATTCTTGGTGCGGCTGGTTGCTAACAGTCCTTTGCTAAACTCCATCAATGCCGCTGAAGTCATCTGACCTCTCTCCACTTGAGAGGGACGCTTTGTATTTCCACTGACTTTGCTCTAGGATGGACACCACGCAAAGGATAGAAATATCCTACTCTCGGCCACGACCCTTCACCCTGTTTTCAATATCTCTCTCTCTCCCCCCACATTCTCTCTCTCTCTCTCTCTCTCTCTCTCTCTCTCTCTCTCCCTCTCTCCCTCACTCTCTCTCTCTCTCTCTCTCTCTCTCTCTCTCTCTCTCTCTCTCTCTCTCTCTCTCTCTCTGTCCGTCCGTCCGTCTGTCTGTCTGTCTGTCTGTCTGTCTGTCTGTCTGTCTGTCTGTCTGTCTGTCTGTCTGTCTGTGTCTGTCTGTCTGTCTGTCTGGCTGGCTGGCTGGCTGGCTGGCTGGCTGGCTGGCTGGCTGGTTGGCTGGCTGTCTGTCTGTCTGTCTGGCTGGCTGTCTGTCTGTGTCTATCTATCTATCATCTATCTATCTATCATCTATCCATCCATCCATCCATCCATCCATCCATCCATCCATCCATCCATCCATCCATCCATCTCTCTGCTTATTTGTGTGTTCTTTGTATATTTGACGGGGGCTGCTTTGTTAAAGGAGGCGACATACAAGTAATTAAGAATACTGTAGAACTGACACCATCATGTGCAGTAGATCCCCAAACATTGTGCCTTCGTCCATCAGCTCTGTGTCTCTACATAATTATACCGGCATTACGACCATCTTTCACGACTGCTGCTTCTTAATTAATTTTGTTTAGTAGAGGTCAAAAAGCCTCGTCCTAGTTCCCTTTCCTAGTTACTGCTTTGCCTGAAATAATGTCACTGAGAAATACATTTTGAAAAAGGGTCACGTTGGCCTATTTTGTGAACCGCGGGAAACCGACACTATAGGCGCCATGTTTGTCCTTGGGGAAATGTTCGCAGTTGGGTACGTTGCTCTTCCTTGAGGTTTGTTTTGAGATTGAGATACAGTGACCCTATGTTCGACCGTCTTGTTTTCACTTTATGTAGCCACACGTTTTTGACTTCCTTTCGCCCCTGTGACACAGAAAGGAGACAGTGCGCTGTGACAATCTATGCAAATGAAGTGTGACGGAGAAAGGAATGGCGACTGTGCTGATACAATATTTTATTTCATTCATAGGGACGTCTGCATTTGGGATGTCAAAGGGGTTTTGGCTTTGGGTGAAATCATTAATGCAGTTTGCAAAGTAAGTAGTTCATTTCTTTTTGCTCAATTCTTTTCATGAAGACGATCCACCTTTTCTTGCACAACTCTCGCGGCAAAACAACATCTTCTGCCGAATTTTTCAATCAAAATGTTTATGTATATCAGCGTAATTTTCATATTCAAGTATAACAGTTAGCAAAAGTACTGACATTGTGCCTGTCATGAATGAACATCTTCACGCAGTAATTATAAGCTCTTATTGAATACGGTTTGATGCACATGGGACCTCAACATGAGAAAATAAAGGAAAACGAATTATAAGATTAAGAACCATTCTCATTTGTTTTCGCCACCGAAAAGCGGTACTAACGAACAATTTAACCCCAAGGTGATGGCCTTTCTCACTCTGTCGCACAGCTGCATGGAATCAGGTGGTCGTCTGCAATGCATGATGGGGTGGAACTGTTGCAGGACAAAGATGGGAGACAACCCATTCCCGCTTTCTCGAAGGACGCGTCCAGTCGACTACAGAGACTGCAAGCACGGATGCAGCACGTGTTTGAGGTGACCTTTGCACATGCACGGATGCAGCACGTGTTTGAGGTGACCTTTGCACATGCGCTCGAAAAAAAGAGTTAGTCAAATAAAATAAATAGCCACAAGCACATCAAATAATTTCAAGCGCCGAGTAACCATGTTGTAAAAACGTTGAAGGAAATGTTTTCACGTTCAAAATAAGTTGACACAAGGACATCAAATTATTTCAAACGCCGAGTAACCATGTTGTCAAAATGTTGAAGAAGATCTGTTTCCGTGCAACACATAAATCAACCACTGCGGCGCGTTTATGACAGATGAGAGCGACGATAGTGACAACTCTGATGATGATGACGATGATGATGATGATGATGATGATGATGATGATGATGATGATGATGATGGTGGTGGTGGAGGTGGTGGTGGTGATGATGATGATGATAATGATGATAATGATGATGATGATGATGATGATGATGATGATGATGATGATGATGATGATGATGATGATGATGATGATGATGATGATGATGATGATGATGATAACAATAATATCGCCGTCGACGACGAAAATGATGATTATGAAGATGATGATGATGATGTTAAAGATGATGATGACGACGACGACGACAATGATGATGATGATGATGATGATGATGATGATGATGATGATGATGATGATGATGATGATGATGATGATGATGATGATGATGATGATGATGATGATGACAATAATATCGCCACGACGACGAAGATGATGATGATGATGATGATGATGATGATGATGATGATGATGATGATGATGATGATGATGATGATGATGATGATGATGTTAAAAATGATGATGATGATGACAACGACGACTGTCATGGCGACCATTATTGTATTTTGATAATAATAACGATACTGTTGATGGTGATAATGATGATGATTATGATGATGATGACGACAACGATGATGACGACGACAACGATGATGACGACGACGACGACGATGATGATGATGACGACGACGACGACGATGATGATGATAACGTCAACAATGACGGTAGCAACGACCTCTAACGACGATTTAAAACGGCGAAAAATATGTTTTCGGCGACTACATTGCCAATAAGCCAATCGACGCCCAACATATCGTGCCCAGCACTGGCCAGTATTTCCTCTGACCAGAGGGCGGCCACGCTGGGGGTCAGGGTGCTGGTAGACGCAGAGCAGACCTACCTTCAGCTGGCCATCAGTCGTCTTGCCCTGGACAAAATGAGGCAGTTCAACAAAGGCTGCCAAATCGCCAACAGTACCTACCAGTGCTACTTAAAGGTATTAGGGGTGGGGTGGAGAGAGAGAGAGAGAGAGAGAGAGAGAGAGAGAGAGAGAGAGAGAGAGAGAGAGAGAGAGAGAGAGAGATTTTGCTTCCACTGTTTAAAGAGGGCCACTTGAAGAGGGGTAAATGCATGATGTGTAATCCTTGTGAAATTAAATAAAAACCGAACCTCCAGGTTTTGGCATATATATATATAAAATTAAAAAAGATCGGGTTCGAACCCGCAACCTCTCGAGAAAAGAGGGGGGAAAACACACACACACACACAAAAACACAAAAAACCAGGTCGGGTTCGAACCCACAACCTCTCGAAAAAAGAGAGAGAAAAAAGTTTCAGCGCAGAATCGAACCTGGTCATGCATGACCAAGAGTCCAACGCTCTACCAGCTGAGCCATTAGAGAATTGATATGACGGAGTGTTTGTAAAGCATTTATAACGTTCTTTTCCCTAAACCCCCTTGCAAGCTATCGGCCCAGGAAACAATCGACCATATATTTTAAACATGATGGATAGGTTCAGGAAGCTCCTATTATGACATGTTTTGTTTTGCTTTGGCATGTCATAGACGCTGAATTAACACTCACACAGTCACACAGAGGAGGAGGTGTATTATAGATGTTCACCCCAGACATGTGCATTCGTACTCATTCACGCACACACCGTATAGGAATGAGGGGATGTGTGTGGTACTGCTACCGTCGTTCTACAAGCAATAAAGTCTGTAGGACCTCCAGTAAACCTGGAGGGACATGAGTAGTATTTATTCATAGTAGTAGTAGTAGTAGTAGTAGTAGTAGTAGTAGTAGTAGTAGTAGTAGTAGTAGTAGTAGTAGTAGTAGTAGTTGAGAGGCTAGATATAGGCCGTGAAGCCTTTTGAACGCCCCATCGTAATGTGTTGCCTTATATAGGGTCTTAGCGCAATTTTCTTATTGCGACAATGTCGCTCATCATAGCTTCTGAATAACGACATAAATATAGAATCCTTGTCCAGTTGGTTTTTGAAAACGTTAGTAGTCGGTGCAGTCTTGAGCCGAAACGGAAGGTTAGGTTAGTATTACTACGTTGAACAAATACTTTTCCGTCTGCATTTCTTGTACTGGCACAACCTGGTAACTTAAAGAAGTCGCTCCACCCCACGTCCACGAGATCATTGTACAATTTGTAAGCCTCTATTAGGTCACCACGAATCCTTCTTCCCTTCAATGAGTGCAGATTCAAATACTCTAAGCGGTCCCTGTAAGACATCTTGGTAGCCCTGCGCTGGACTTGCTCCACAGCCTCTGACTGTCTTTTTAAATGCGGGTACCATATAATGTTACCATACTCAACTCTTGGACGAAATATAGCTTTGTATAGCTGAATGAAAATGTCCTTGTTTAAATATATAAAGGTTCTTTTGATAACTCCAATCATCTGATTGGCCTTGTTTAAAGAAGCTTGAATATGTGGGTTGAATGACAATTTAGGGTCAAAAGTGACTCCCAAGTCTCTCTCCTCGTTGCATACAGTAAGATTTAAGTAATCTTTTCCCATTTTTGACTCACATGCGAAGCAAAAGTGAGTCTATGTACTCACCCTTTTCGTCCGTCCGGGCGTCCGGGCGTCCGGGCGTCTGTAAAAAACTTTAACGTTGGATTTTTCTCGGAGACTATTAAGTCTATCAACACCCAATTTGGCATGATGTTGTATGATGACAAGGCGTACAAAACATACATAGTGACTTGACCTTGCTTCAAGTTCAAGGTCGCAGGGGCCGTAATTGTTGTCTAAAAAACCATTTTTCACATTTTCCCAATTTTCTCTGAAGTTTTTGAGATTGGATACCTGACCTATATATGGTATATAGGGCAAAGTAATCCCTATCTTTTGATACCAGTTTGATTGACCTTGCTTCAAGATCAAGGTCACAGGAGGTCTTTAAAGTTGAATTGTATACATATTTTGAAGTGACCTTGACCCTGAACTATGGAAGATAACTCTTCCAAACTTCATAACATTGTAGTACACATGTTATACTTTCATACTAGGTCACCAGTGTCGGCCGTCTGGGCGTCCGAGCGGCCGTCCGGACGGCCGTCCGGGCGGCCGGGCGGCCGGGTGTCCTGTCGTCCGTAAAACACTTTAACGTTGGATTTTTCTCGGAGACTATTAAGTCTATCAACACCCAATTTGGCATGATGGTGTAGGATGACAAGGCGTACAAAAACATACATGGTAACTTGACCTTGCTTCAAGGTCAAGGTCACAGGAGCTCTTTAAAGTTGGATTGTATACATATTTTGAAGTGACCTTGACCCCGAACTATGGAAGATAACTCTTCCAAACTTCAAAATATTGTAGTACGCATGTTATACTTTCATACTAGGTCACCCGTGTCGTCCGTCCGGGCGTCCGGGCGTCTGGTAATCCGTAAAAAACTATAACGTTGGATTTTTCTCGGAGACTATTAAGTCTATCAACACCCAATTTGGCATGATGGTGTAGGATGACAAGGCGTACAAAAACATACACAGTGACTTGATCTTGCTTTAAGGTCAAGGTCGCAGGGGCCGTAAATGTTAAAAATCAGTCATTTTTCACATTTTCCCAATTTTCTCTGACGTTTTTGAGATTGGATACCTGACCTATGTATGGTATATAGGACAAAGTAATCCCTATCTTTTGATACCAGTTTGATTGACCTTGCTTCAAGGTCAAGGTCACAAGAGCTCTTTAAAGTTGGATTGTATACATATTTTGAAGTGACCTTGACCTTGAACTATGGAAGATAACTGTTTCAAACTTAATAATTATGTGAGGAACATGTTATACTTTTATCATGAGACACATTTGGTCACATATCATCAAGGTCAAGGTTACTTTGACCCTTATGAAATGTGACCAAAATGGGGTAGTGAACCACTAAAAGTGACCATATCTCATGGTAGAAAGTGCCAATAAGCACCATTGTGCTTCCTATGTCTTGAATTAACAACTTTGTGTTGCATGACCTTGGATGACCTTGACCTTGGGTCAAGGTCACATGTATTTTGTAGGAAAAGTGTGTAAAGCAGTTCTTAGTGTATGATGTCATTGCTAGGTTTAGTTGTTTGACCTTGACCTTGAAGGTCACCTGAAGGTCAAGGTCATGTAAAGGTCAACGTCAAGCATGTGAGTCGTATGGGCTTTGCCCTTCTTGTCATTGTGTATTTAACGCATGGATTATTTTTTCCAAGGTGCATTACCTTACACTTTTCTACATTAAAATAAAGATTCCATACATCCGACCACCTCTCCAATCGTTTCAAATCGCCCTGCACCCGGCTACAATTTCTTGATTTATCATAAATCTTCGTGTCGTCGGCAAAAACTTTGCACGATGACTGTATCCCTTCTGGTAAGTCGTTTATGAAAACTGTAAAAAGAACCGGACCCAAAATACTTCCTTGTCCCCTGTCTATCACAGTCTGAGAAATCTTCTCACTGTCTGGCAAAAATGAGACACAAATGCTGTCCGGAATACAACGCAACGAGTCAGTCTGCATTCGCGTGGAAGCCATTTTGCCGCCTGCATCTGTTACCACGCGAGATACAGCGAGAAAGGGGCGTGGCTGTGGAGTGGGTCAAGGCCACGCATTTCGCCATTCCATCAATTGACTATTTAGGGAGGTGCTTTCGAGTTTACGACCTTAAAAACCACTTTCTTTTCAAACCTCGATTCTGAAAGTTTGATACATTCAATCGGACGTAACTTCCAGTAAGTGTGCAAAATGTCAAGGAAATCCGTTCAGTAGATTTTGAGATAACAGCCGTTAAGTCGGGAGAGACAGACACACACACAGACAGACAGACAGACAGACAGACAGATAAAGTATGTAGGACCTCCAGTAAACATGGAGGGATAAAGTCTGTAGGACCTCCAGTAAACCTGGAGGGATAAATAACTGGTCGATTGGTTCACAGGTTGTTCAGATTGCTGGCTAGTTGACTGATGACTGGCTATCTGACAGAATGACTAGCTGATTTCAATGTTGTGTGGCTGGCTCGTTAGCCTGCGAGCATGCTGGCGCGTGCGCACTAACACACACGCAAACAAGCATGCATGAATCCTCCTTCGCACACAGGCACACACTTTGGCACGCCTGCATGTACAGGTGCATATTTGCTTCACGACTTCAAGTTCTCAATGTTCGATTTCGATTATGACGTGTGACGTGTCAGCGTGACATGAGTCGTAACTCCACTTGGGGCGTTTTGATGTTATAAGCAAGTATAGAGATAGTATGTATTGCATAGTTTGATTCTCTTCCGTCATCTTCGCTCCCATCGGTCTCTTGCAGGAGACTTTCGACGTGCTGAGCAGAGACCTGGACGAGGCCAAACTGGAAGGATTCTGCTTCGGTGCTAAACTTGTCCGCGGTGCTTACATGAACGAGGTAGTATTAGACGGAGAGGCAGACAGACTGACGGGCAGACAGACAGACAGACACACACATACACACACACGCACGCACACACACACACACACACACACACACAGACATACAGACAGACAAGCGGACAGACAGACAGACAGACAGACAGACAGACAGACAGACAGACAGACAGACAGACAGACAGACAGACAGACAGACAGACAGACAGACAGACAGACAGACAGATAGGCAGGCAGTCCGGCAGACAGACAGACAGACAGACAGACAGACAGACTCACACACACACACACACAGACACACAGACGGACGGACGGACGGACTGACTGACGGACGGACAGACAGAGAGACGGACGGACGGACGGACGGATGGACGGACAGGTAGGCAGTCAGGCACACAAGCAAACAAGCAACAAGACACTCAAACAAGCAGCCAGACAAGCAGGCAGGCAGGCAGGCAGCAAGGCAGGCAGGTAGGCAGGCAGATGTACATAAATCAATTCTATCATGAAGGTGAGGTTTTCATCTTCCTCTCTCTCTCTCTCTCTCTCTCTCTCTCTCTCTCTCTCTCTCTCTCTCTCTCTCTCTCTCTCTCTCTCTCTCTCTCTCTCTCTCATATTCATGCGGCAAAGGTCTTTCTCTTATATGTATGCGGCAATTAAGGAAGGGGGTTGAAGGAGGATAGATAACAATATTAAACTGAACGAAACAGGACAGGGAGAAAGGGGAGGGAAGAGTAAAGAAGAAAGATGGAAAGGACGCGAAAAGGGAAAGACTGAAGATTAGAAGACAGAAAAACGAACGACAAATTGAATACAGATTAAAAAGATGACAACAGAAAAAATGATTATATCTAGACCTAGTCTCATTTGTTGTGTGTTTTTATTTCCCGTCGATGCGATCACAGCACCACAAGAAACATAGCAACAAACGTTAGCATTTCGCCGAGCCTGATGTGACTTATACAGGAACGCATACGGGCTGCGGCCCTTGGCCACGATGATCCCGTCAACCCTGGTTTTGACGCAACTTCCGCCATGTACCACCGCGTGGCGGAAGAGATCATGCGCAGATCGCGACTTGCGCAACCCGGAACCATCAGCGTCATGATGGCAACCCACAACGAGGCTGCTGTCCGCTACATCGTAGAAAGGTGTGCTTTCCCGTTAGCAAAACCACCTGTCTTGTAAGGAACCTCTGACAAAATGGCGTGGAACGGAATGGTCTGATATCCTGACATGGTGACCATATTCACAGAGAACGTTGTGCTACATGTTGCTTGAATTCCGGACTGTTGGTACTACTGACACAAGCAAACTGCTACCAAGCCTGATGAAATACTGACTTGCGGTTTGCTCGATAAATGTCTCCAAAGGAATGTATTGATAAGTTTACATAAATAAGTATTTAGAGCAAAGTGCTGTTGTCACATGTCTCTTTCAATTTCTGCTTGATAACGTCTGGTGTTAGCAGCATTCAGTCCTGAATGAGTGGGGAAATAATCATCACTCTACAGATACAAAATTACACATCTTCTCATTCGTCTGGTTTTTTATCTCCAGAATGAAACATCACGGTATCCAGCCAGGTGAGGGAACCATCCTCTTTGGTCAGCTACTGGGCATGGGGGACCACATCAGCTTCACTCTAGGTACGTGTTGGACCTGCCTAGAATCTGGGCATGGGGGACCACATCAGCTTCACTCTAGGTACGTGTTGGACCTGCCTAGAATCTGGGCATGGGGGACCACATCAGCTTCACTCTAGGTACGTGTTGGACCTGCCTAGAATCTGGGCATGGGGGACCACATCAGCTTCACTCTAGGTACGTGTTGGACCTGCCTAGAATCTGGGCATGGGGGACCACATCAGCTTCACTCTAGGTACGTGTTGGACCTGCCTAGAATCTGGGCATGGGGGACCACATCAGCTTCACTCTAGGTACGTGTTGGACCTGCCTAGAATCTGGGCATGGGGGACCACATCAGCTTCACTCTAGGTACGTGTTGGACCTGCCTAGAATCTGGGCATGGGGGACCACATCAGCTTCACTCTAGGTACGTGTTGGACCTGCCTAGAATCTGGGCATGGGGGACCACATCAGCTTCACTCTAGGTACGTGTTGGACCTGCCTAGAATCTGGGCATGGGGGACCACATCAGCTTCACTCTAGGTACGTGTTGGACCTGCCTAGAATCTGGGCATGGGGGACCACATCAGCTTCACTCTAGGTACGTGTTGGACCTGCCTAGAATCTGGGCATGGGGGACCACATCAGCTTCACTCTAGGTACGTGTTGGACCTGCCTAGAATCTGGGCATGGGGGACCACATCAGCTTCACTCTAGGTACGTGTTGGACCTGCCTAGAATCTGGGCATGGGGGACCACATCAGCTTCACTCTAGGTACGTGTTGGACCTGCCTAGAATCTGGGCATGGGGGACCACATCAGCTTCACTCTAGGTACGTGTTGGACCTGCCTAGAATCTGGGCATGGGGGACCACATCAGCTTCACTCTAGGTACGTGTTGGACCTGCCTAGAATGGGTATCATCCTTTCTCTACAGATTGCAAATAATCAAAAGAATGTGATGATTCTTATCCGCCGGGTGATTGAGGTATCGTATGTGTCCCTGCGTGTGTGTGCGCGCGCGCGTGTATGCGCGTGCGTGTCGTTGTGTGTTCTTGTTCATCGTGAATATATGTTAACACGCTCAAGTGTCTACATGCATGATTGAATATGCAAGAATATGCATAAATATGGAACTATTAGGATGTCGTTCACTTCAAGTCAAGGCCTATGCATCCCACAGAACACTGACAGTGACAGACAGAAGTGGAGGGACGAGACTGAAGCACTCTCCTCGTTGTTACTCTAGAAGTATAAATCATGAAAGCAGCGGGCTGAAAATTCCTCCTTTGTTAAATTTCTTGATTGTTCTAAATGTTCGTGTCTTTATCATGTGTGCCTCCAAAGCATATAATTCTTTATAGCTCACAGAATAATCTGAAGAGAATCATTGCACGAAAACATGAAACTTCCCTCGGCAGCAGCAATATCTACGATGTCTTGTATTTCGGCGTTACCTTTCCTGTTTCCATGGCGACAGGCGATCGAGGCTATGCAGTGTACAAGTGTCTACACTACGGTCCAGTGGAGGAGCTGCTGGCCTACTTAGGACGTCGTGCCCAGGAAAATGGCGGCTTCCTAGGCAAAGGGGTCAAGGAGAGACAACTCGTCACAGCGGAAATCAAGCGTCGCCTGGCGGCCAGCTTGCGCCCGACCAAAACCGGAGTGCCCCCCGTGTCTGTGAAGCAGTAGACGTGGCTCGGCACTGTGACGTCACTGCTTTGGGGGTGACTCACTTTGGTCGTCATGGATGGTTGAAGATGAAACTTTCAGCATATGATATAGAGAGTTAACAATGCCGATGCTTTCTTTTTTGGAATAAGAATACAAGCATTCACATGCATGTGTTGCTGAGGAAAGAAAACAAGCGTCTTCGAGTAGTTACTATGAAGCGCCTTAGAGGTTTGTTGTAGAACGAGGAATTTAAACATAATCTTCTCTTTGGCTGTCACATGATCTATCACTAATAAGGCAAAAACCTGCATGCAGTAAAAGTAGGTCTCTGTAGTTTTACAGCGTGCTTTCAGCTACGCACAGCAAATGTAAAACCGCAATGAAATACACATCGTAGGAAATTTGATGACAACTAATCAATACTAGCAAAGACTGGTATACAGAAATACATAATTCATAACGTTTTCTTCCTTTGATAAGCTGTTGGATGACTGATGCGAACTCCACTTAGCGGTTGTGTGAAACTCCACACTGGCGAATTGTTTCATGGATATCAAACACGTCTATGACAGTAATTGCAGTACTCGAAACTAATTTGTTTCTCAGTCAGAATGCAGATTTACGTTCAATGAGGATTTACTGGAGACTTGTATAAAGTGGCTTGCTTACTACAACCTCTTGGGTGCTGCCACTTGTTAAAGACCATGAACTCAACATTAGTTACCATTAGTCATTCAAGCAAAACGTCTCGTTACATAAAAACTTGGTTTACATTTTTTTAAAGTCTTTTGGAAAAGAGAATATGACATTCGAGGACACAAGACATATTCGAAAGATTTGTTTCTCTCTTACCAGAGTCAGTCGTTTGATCATCCTTGCCGAATCAATGCCAGGCGACTAGCGTTCTAAAAAGGCCGCTAAGGAGATGTTCTGCGTGATATAATGTTCACGTCACGTGACCATGCATAATCAGACGAGGCTTCAGTGTCAACAACGATGAAGCAGGATTGTCAGACCATTAAATTATTTAGTTTTCACAATAAATTCCAGAGAAAACAGCATGTTCAAAACAAATGTAATTGAAATTTACTTCTGCGTACAGTTAGAGAAAAAAAATATCCTTACAATTTTTCTGAGCGATTATGCGAAGACTGTTGCAGTGACTTTAGTCTAGTCCACTGGTGTGTTGTCACACGTGATCATACGTGGATGACGCTCTCTGCCTCTTTGATTCTTGAAACAACTACACGTTGCTGAGCAAGTGAACGCACGGCATAATCGTGTTGGCATTTCATTCCACACTGCAGACAAAACACAATGACCTTCACTCCACGCATAATGCTCCTGTGCAACTAGCGCTTTGAAGAGGAGTTACAGCGTGTGGATGTGATGCTGTAGCAGAAACCGCCTTTAGTAGTCAGGAATGAATAAAGGGTAACGGGTATTTAGAAAGGATTCATTAGGAAGACACAACTTTAAAGGAATGAAAGTAATATGCTACTCCAAAGAGAGGGGGACTGGGTAAAGTCTGAAGATTATGTGCTGAGGGATTTGAGTTTGGAAGCAGACTGAGAGTTTCGACTGAGTGGCAGAACAAAGAGACTGAGCACCAAACTGAAATAGATGTGACCCTCCACTGAAACTTGAGTCGTATGTCCACTTTTGGTCATCTTGAGATATCGTAGGCTCTAAATGTATTGTGAGTGCTCTTTTGAGTAATGGATATATCTAAGTGCCGGGGTCGGGTGTACAGTTACTGAAAAGAAGAGTAAAAGACAAGCAACCGACTGTTTCTTTCATGAGCAAGTCTGGCCCTGAAGAGGGCCGTTTGGGGGTTGTACTGCCGCCGATGCGGGTAATCACCGCTATAGGATGGAGAGGCAGCGGGTTGGCAGGGGCGTGCAGCGATGCTCTTTTGAGTAATGAACACTGTATAAAACTTAACGCAAAAACCTGAGCCACGAACGGACGAAGATGCCCCCACCCTGGAATCATCCTTTTGTGATGACGCATTTCTTCCCGACCATGTACCATTTATCGCAATAGATTTTATGAAATATATATATTTTTTAATGCGGCGCTTACCTACTTCAAAGGTCAAAATCAGACGTTTAAAAATGAAAATGCACTATCAGTCAGATTAATGAATCAAGAAGCACCTACGATTTGTTAATATTTCCTCAAATCGATGCGTGATAACTCTACGAGTAAAGTAAACTTTACCTATAGCTGGAAATCACTTGAATCACCATAGATCGTGAAGGGTTGCTCTGTGGCCAAGTGGTTAGCGCGCTGGACCTACAGTCGCTTGCGGCCAGTGGGTACTGCGTTCGAAGCTGCGCGGTTCCCAGAGTTGCATCCTTGAGCAAGATGCTTAACTCGCATTGCTTCTCCCCACCCAGGAGTAAAACCGGGTACCTGTGAGGGCAATGTTGGCAAAATGTAGTGCGATTAACCCTTGTATGCG
>JAWQFJ010016988.1:7500-15000 GCA_034096865.1 Theodoxus fluviatilis | reverse complement strand
AATGCATCATCACAATACTTTCAGTAGCACACAATATTTTGACCTTTTACGCAGATCAAAGACAATTAAGTATTTGCTTAGACGCATTACCCAGAGCCCGAAAATGATATCCTGTAATGTCTACATGTATTGAAAATGATCTCCTGTAATGTCTACATGTATTGAAAATGATCTCCTGTAATGTCTACATGTATTGAAAATGATCTCCTGTAATGTCTACATGTATTGAAAATGATCTCCTGTAATGTCTACATGTATTGAAAATGATCTCCTGTAATGTCTACATGTATTGAAAATGATCTCCTGTAGCCTAATGTCTACATGTATTGAAAATGATCTCCTGTAATGTCTACATGTTTTGAAAATGATCTCCTGTAATGTCTACATGTATTGAAAATGATCTCCTGTAATGTCTACATGTATTGAAAATGATCTCCTGTAATGTCTACATGTATTGAAAATGATCTCCTGTAATGTCTACATGTATTGAAAATGATCTCCTGTAATGTCTACATGTATTGAAAATGATCTCCTGTAATGTCTACATGTATTGAAAATGATCTCCTGTAATGTCTACATGTATTGAAAATGATCTCCTGTAATGTCTACATGTATTGAAAATGATCTCCTGTAATGTCTACATGTATTGAAAATGATCTCCTGTAATGTCTACATGTATTGAAAATGATCTCCTGTAATGTCTACATGTATTGAAAATGATCTCCTGTAATGTCTACATGTATTGAAAATGATCTCCTGTAATGTCTACATGTATTGAAAATGATCTCCTGTAATGTCTACATGTATTGAAAATGATCTCCTGTAATGTCTACATGTATTGAAAATGATCTCCTGTAATGTCTACATGTATTGAAAATGATCTCCTGTAATGTCTACATGTATTGAAAATGATCTCCTGTAATGTCTACATGTATTGAAAATGATCTCCTGTAATGTCTACATGTATTGAAAATGATCTCCTGTAATGTCTACATGTATTGAAAATGATCTCCTGTAATGTCTACATGTATTGAAAATGATCTCCTGTAATGTCTACATGTATTGAAAATGATCTCCTGTAATGTCTACATGTATTGAAAATGATCTCCTGTAATGTCTACATGTATTGAAAATGATCTCCTGTAATGTCTACATGTATTGAAAATGATCTCCTGTAATGTCTACATGTATTGAAAATGATCTCCTGTAATGTCTACATGTATTGAAAATGATCTCCTGTAATGTCTACATGTATTGAAAATGATCTCCTGTAATGTCTACATGTATTGAAAATGATCTCCTGTAATGTCTACATGTATTGAAAATGATCTCCTGTAATGTCTACATGTATTGAAAATGATCTCCTGTAATGTCTACATGTATTGAAAATGATCTCCTGTAATGTCTACATGTATTGAAAATGATCTCCTGTAATGTCTACATGTATTGAAAATGATCTCCTGTAATGTCTACATGTATTGAAAATGATCTCCTGTAATGTCTACATGTATTGAAAATGATCTCCTGTAATGTCTACATGTATTGAAAATGATCTCCTGTAATGTCTACATGTATTGAAAATGATCTCCTGTAATGTCTACATGTATTGAAAATGATCTCCTGTAATGTCTACATGTATTGAAAATGATCTCCTGTAATGTCTACATGTATTGAAAATGATCTCCTGTAATGTCTACATGTATTGAAAATGATCTCCTGTAATGTCTACATGTATTGAAAATGATCTCCTGTAATGTCTACATGTATTGAAAATGATCTCCTGTAATGTCTACATGTATTGAAAATGATCTCCTGTAATGTCTACATGTATTGAAAATGATCTCCTGTAATGTCTACATGTATTGAAAATGATCTCCTGTAATGTCTACATGTATTGAAAATGATCTCCTGTAATGTCTACATGTATTGAAAATGATCTCCTGTAATGTCTACATGTATTGAAAATGATCTCCTGTAATGTCTACATGTATTGAAAATGATCTCCTGTAATGTCTACATGTATTGAAAATGATCTCCTGTAATGTCTACATGTATTGAAAATGATCTCCTGTAATGTCTACATGTATTGAAAATGATCTCCTGTAATGTCTACATGTATTGAAAATGATCTCCTGTAATGTCTACATGTATTGAAAATGATCTCCTGTAATGTCTACATGTATTGAAAATGATCTCCTGTAATGTCTACATGTATTGAAAATGATCTCCTGTAATGTCTACATGTATTGAAAATGATCTCCTGTAATGTCTACATGTATTGAAAATGATCTCCTGTAATGTCTACATGTATTGAAAATGATCTCCTGTAATGTCTACATGTATTGAAAATGATCTCCTGTAATGTCTACATGTATTGAAAATGATCTCCTGTAATGTCTACATGTATTGAAAATGATCTCCTGTAATGTCTACATGTATTGAAAATGATCTCCTGTAATGTCTACATGTATTGAAAATGATATCCTGTAATGTCTACATGTTTCGTTCACATAAAGCCTTGCTCCACTCGTACATGGCATCTGCCTGCACAGACCTGTGTGCGCACACACACACACACACACACACACGCGCACACACACACACACACACACTCTATCCATTTTACAGATATTTTACTACTACAACAAGCTACTCAGGCATAAGCGATCATCAAGATTGGTTGGAGAGGAGACGGCCCAAAGAAGAGGAGACTTACCGGCAAACTCTGTGCACGAAGTAGCGCACCATCTGGCGGCAGCTCACTCGTTCTCGCTCCGCGGCCTCCCGCAGGAAGAGATAGGCCGTCAACACTCCGCTGGAACAGCGTGCCATCAGTATGTAGCGAGACATTGTCAGTTAGATACATTTCTTTAATAAAGAAACGGTATTTTGTGGGGTTCTCTCCCTTGAGTAACGGCTCGTCAAGCCACCACCCTGAAGGCGAGGCGGGCTTGCCAGGGTTACGGCAATGCGAGCCAAAGCAATCCAACAAGCATTTACAGTCTCTTTTACAATGATGGCTGCAATCATGCTCTACGTCCAATCAGCGTGGTCTTTTTATACATCCACTTCCAAATCCAGGAATTGTCTGTTTTCTCGTCCCAGCTTTGATACCGCCTCCTGTGTGGTTACAGCGATCACTTTTCTCAGCTTTGACACCGCCTCCTGTGTGGTTACAGCGATCACTTTTCCCAGCTTTGACACCGCCTCCTGTGTAGTTACAGCGATCACTTTTCTCAGCTTTGACACCGCCTCCTGTGTGGTTACAGCGGTCACTTTTCCCAGCTTTGACACCGCCTCTTGTGTGGTTACAGCGATCACTTTTCCCAGCTTTGACACCGCCTCCTGTGTGGTTACAGCGATCACTTTTCTCAGCTTTGACACCGCCTCCTGTGTGGTTACAGCGATCACTTTTCTCAGCTTTGACACCGCCTCCTGTGTGGTTACAGCGGTCACTTTTCCCAGCTTTGACACCGCCTCCTGTGTGGTTACAGCGATCACTTTTCTCAGCTTTGACACCGCCTCCTGTGTGGTTACAGCGGTCACTTTTCCCAGCTTTGACACCGCCTCCTGTGTGGTTACAGCGATCACTTTTCTCAGCTTTGACACCGCCTCCTGTGTGGTTACAGCGATCACTTTTCTAAGCTTTGACACCGCCTCCTGTGTGGTTACAGCGGTCACTTTTCTCAGCTTTGACACCGCCTCCTGTGTGGTTACAGCGGTCACTTTTCCCAGCTTTGACACCGCCTCCTGTGTGGTTACAGCGATCACTTCTCCCAGCTTTGACACCGCCTCCTGTGTGGTTACAGCGATCACTTTTCCCAGCTTTGACACCGCCTCCTGTGTGGTTACAGCGATCACTTCTCCCAGCTTTGACACCGCCTCCTGTGTGGTTACAGCGATCAAATTTGAGTAACACCGGAAACGTCCTTTGGATTGCTTTAGGTCACTTTGGATTGCTTTAGGTCACTTTGGATTGCTTTAGGTCACTTTGGATTGCTTTAGGTCACTTTGGATTGCTTTAGGTCACTTTGGATTGCTTTAGGTCAGTTTGGATTGCTTTAGGTCAGTTTGGATTGCTTTAGGTCACTTTGGATTGCTTTAGGTCACTTTGGATTGCTTTAGGTCAGTTTGGATTGCTTTAGGTCAGTTTGGATTGCTTTAGGTCACTTTGGATTGCTTGAGGTCACTTTGGATTGCTTTAGGTCACTTTGGATTGCTTTAGGTCACTTTGGATTGCTTTAGGTCACTTTGGATTGCTTTAATTCACTTCGGATTGCTTTAGGTCACTTTGTATTGCTTTAGGTCAGTTTGGATTGCTTTAGGTCACTTTGGATTGCTTTAGGTCAGTTTGGATTGCTTTAGGTCACTTTGGATTGCTTTAGGTCAGTTTGGATTGCTTTAATTCACTTCGGATTGCTTTAGGTCACTTTGTATTGCTTTAGGTCACTTTGGATTGCTTTGAATTGCAAATTGATAATTTGTCTGGTGAGGCCGAGAAGGGCAAAGTAGCCATTGGCACTAGAGAAACGAAATCGTCGTTGTAGCACATTGCAAAAGCAAGGCTTGCATCACGCAGACACCGGACTACAATAAACGCAACTGACAGGGGTGCATACCAACTATTCCATGTTTACGCCAACAAATGAGCTTTAGTTCAAAGGCAGTCGGGATGTCATATCTTTCTTTTGCTTATCAAAATCTTCTGATTTGATTTCCTCACCCTTAGACTTAGTGGGAAGACAAGCAGACAACAAACGTTTCTTCCTCTAAATCTTTGCACTTCTCCCCTCTTTAAAACCCTTCTCCAAGTTCTTCCCATTACAAAAAAGTCCTTCCCATTACATTTCATTCATCGGCAACGAAAACTAAAACAAACAAACAAAATAGCTAGCAAAACATGGCAAGTCCTTATGCAGCCTGAATGTTGTCACGAGTATCCAGTTTTCCAGGAAATTGCCATGTTCTGCGAACTAAAAACGTTTTTGGCGAGAGAGAAGGCTTGAAATGCTAGTGAAACCAAAGGCACGTGATGTTACGGGGGATTTCCAGGACAAGTGTGATGACAAAGGCACGCGATGTTACGGGGGATTTTCAGGACAAGTGCGATGACAAAGGCACGTGATGTTACGGGGGATTTTCAGGACAAGTGCGATGACAAAGGCACGTGATGTTACGGGGGATTTCCAGGACAAGTGCGATGACAAAGGCACGTGATGTTACGGGGGATTTTCAGGACAAGTGCGATGACAAAGGCACGTGATGTTACGGGGGATTTCCAGGACAAGTGCGATGACAAAGGCACGTGATGTTACGGGGGATTTCCAGGACAAGTGCGATGACAAAGGCACGTGATGTTACGGGGGATTTCCAGGATAAGTGGAATGACAAAGACATGTAATGTTACGGGGGATTTCCAGGACAAGTGTGATGACAAAGGCACGTGATGTTTCGGAGAATTTCCAGAACAGGTGCGATGACAAAGGCACGTGATGTTACGGGGGATTTCCAGGACAAGTGCGATGACAAAGGCACGTGATGTTTCGGAGGATTTCCTGGACAGTTGCGATGACAAAGGCACGTGATGTTACGGGGGATTTTCAGGACAAGTGCGATGAAAAATGCACGCGATGTTACGGGGGATTTCCAGGACAAGTGTGATGACAAAGGCACGTGATGTTACGGGGGATTTCCAGGACAGTTGCGATGACAAAGGCACGTGATGTTACGGGGGATTTTCAGGACAGTTGCGATGACAAAGGCACGTGATGTTACGGGGGATATCCAGGACAAGTGTGATGACAAAGGCACGTGATGTTACGGGGAATTTCCAGGACAAGTGCGATGACAAATTCATGTGATGTTACGGGGGATTTCCAGGATAAGTGGAATGACAAAGACATGTAATGTTACGGGGGATTTCCAGAACAGGTGCGATGACAAAGGCACGTGATGTTTCGGAGGATTTCCTGGACAGTTGCGATGACAAAGGCACGTGATGTTACGGGGGATTTCCAGGACAAGTGCGATGACAAAGGCATGTGATGTTACGGGGGATTTCCAGGACAGTTGCGATGACAAAGGCACGTGATGTTACGGGGGATTTCCAGAACAGGTGCGATGACAAAGGCATGTGATGTTACGGGGGATTTTCAGGACAGTTGCGATGACAAAGGCACGTGATGTTACGGGGGATTTCCAGGACAGTTGCGATGACAAAGGCACGTGATGTTACGGGGAATTTCCAGGACAGTTGCGATGACAAAGGCACGTGATGTTACGGCGGATTTCCAGGACAGTTGCGATGACAAAGGCACGTGATGTTACGGAGGATTTCCAGGACAGTTGCGATGACAACGGCACGTGATGTTACGGGGGATTTCCAGGGCAAGTGCGATGACAAAAACGTTGCTGGGAGACCTCACCTCACAACGAAGAACGTATCGACGGCGTACGCAGTGTTCATCATGATTTGGAACCAGAAGTTCTTCAGCAGCGGTAACGCGTCCAGTCCGTTCTCTGCAAGACACCAAACCATTGCTGTGAGATTCTGGAGAATTCCGCGAGAACTGTATTTT
The DNA here is from genome assembly GCA_034096865.1 of Theodoxus fluviatilis. Classification (NCBI taxonomy): domain Eukaryota; kingdom Metazoa; phylum Mollusca; class Gastropoda; order Cycloneritida; family Neritidae; genus Theodoxus; species Theodoxus fluviatilis. The sequence continues at coordinate 8,422 of JAWQFJ010016988.1, read as the reverse complement.
CTTCCACGGACAAGAGAAACAGTTTGGGAAGAGACTGAGACCTTTTGTTTTCTTCAAGCGAATATTTTCAGATCTGGTGGTGTCGAGCCCGACACATAGGAGAGAACCCTGATTCGCCGGACTTTCGGGTCTCGAATGCTGTCAAGACCACGTGTTACCTCCATGACGTGACGTAACGAATCGAAAAGTTCTCTAGAGTAATTTCGAGCTAGAAACAAAAACCTGTTGGAGAGAAGTCGGGTATCAGTTTTGAGTGTTTAATTGGAGCTGCTTCTTGAATCATTATATATCTACCTGGTTATGCAATAACATTGGTATCATTTTCTGTTTAAACTTGCAAAATCAATGAAATCACCATGGAAAACGGTCGGGGAGATGCATTTCCCCCCCAAATTTTGAATCAAGGAGTAACGTCTTCACAAGCTTGCGACTCGGGTATAATGAGTCAGATTTCAAAAGTGTTTGCCACTGCAAGGAGCAATACGAATATTCAATGACTGTCAACATCTCAAAACAAGCAAGAGTGAATCTTTTCACTCACGTTGTGGCAGAGGACCTCAATTCAAGATCATGATATAAAAGCGAGGTTCCGCAGCCCCGACAAGTAGCCAATAATACACCCTTCAGGTGTCAGGGATTGGTACGCTTAGCGTTGAAGAAAACTCTACTTACTTTCCTTATCGATATTTTTCGTGCAGTTACCTTGAGAGAAAAAACCCACATAGAGTTAAACAAATGACAGATCTAGTGAATGTAGAGAGAGGCACCCGCGCGCACTTCATTGAATGCACACTACCAACTTTCAGACATCAGCCCAACGTCTGTGGCCTACCCAGCTCCGGGAGGATAAACTTGATGGAAATACCAAGGATGATCCACCACATGCTGATGACGCGAATTCCATGGAGACAGCCCAGGCTGT
>JAWQFJ010016988.1:0-2500 GCA_034096865.1 Theodoxus fluviatilis | reverse complement strand
TTTTGTCATGTTTCGCTGAGTGTTAGCACATATAGGCTATGCTGTTGTATTTGGTATGCGTGGGATTGTTGGTAGAGTGGGGGGGGAGACCGCCTTGTGGATCGTTTGTGGTATTGGAGTGTGTTGTGTTCTCTATTCGCGTTGGTTCGTGTGCTGTTTTCGGTCTTCGCGGTGTTGTGTATTAATGATAAAGTGTTTGTGTCTTTGAATTTTGGTGTTCTGTTTATTGTCTACGTCCGTTTGCCTTACTTTTTTTCGCTTTCGATTTTGTTTGTTGTGTTATGTGTTTTTTTTTGTTTTTTTTTTTTTTTTTTTTTTGTTTTTCGTCTTCTTTTGTTGTTTTTTTTTGTCGTTTTTTTTTTTTTTTTTTGTTTTTGTTTTTTTTTTTTTCTTGTTTTTTTTTTGTTTTTGTTTTTTTGTTTTCTTTTTTTGCTTTGTTTTTTTTTTTTTTTTTTTTGTTTTTTTTTGTTTTTTGTTGTTTTTTGTGTTTTTTTTTTTTTTTTTGGTTTTTTGTTGTTTTTTTTTTGTTGTATTGTTTTTTGTTTTTTGTTTTTGTTTGTTTTTTTTTTTGTTTTTTTTTTTTTTTTATTTTTTTTTTTTGTTTTTTGTGTTTTTGTTTTTTTGGTGTTTTTGTTTTGTTTTTTTTTTTTTTTTTTTTTTTTTTTTTTTGTATTTTTTTTTATTATTTTTTTGTTTTATTTTTTTTTTATTTTTTTTTTTTTTTTGTTCGCGTTTGTTGGTTGTGTGTTCTTTTTTTGTTTTTTCGTTTTTTGTTTTTTGTTTTTGTGTGTTTGTTTTTTTTGTTTTGTTTTTGGTTTTTGTTTGTTTGGTTTTGTATTCACGGGCGACGCCGTCATGGTCTTGTTTTTTTTTTTCTTTTTTTGTTGTTTGTGTGTGTTTGTTTTTTTTTTGTTTTTTTTTTTTTTGTTTGTTGGTTTGTGTTTTTTGTTTTTCTTGTTTTTTTTGTTGTGTTTTGTTTTGGTTTTTGTATTTGTTGTCTTTTTTTTGTTTTTTTTTGTTTGTTGTTGTTTGTTGTTGGTTGTTGTTTTTTTTGTTTTTTTTGTTTTTGTTGGTTTGTGTTTTTTTTTTGTTTTGTGTTTTTTTGTTGTTCTTTGTGTGTTTGTTATTTTATGCTGGTTTGTGTTTGTGTTTGATTTTTTTGGGTTGCTTTTTTGTTTTTTTTTCTTTCTTTCTTACGTTCGTTCCTAAGCTTTGGTCCTCTCCTATCTTTCTGTTCCGTGGCTTATTTGTTCCTTCCTGTTCCTTTTTGCGACTCCTGTCCTTCCTCCTGTACCTTCCTATCCGTAGCGTTCTTTTAAATATAATTTTCCTATCCGTCATCCTCGTTTATCGCCTTCCTGTCAAACAATGCCTCTGTTCCTTTACAACGCTATTGCTTTTATTTGCTTATCAATTCCAACTCTTTCTATGTTATTTTTAAAACCCATGATTCAATTTCTCATTGTCCGTTTTCTTATTACGTTCATTGTTTATCTCACTGTCATTTGCATTCTTTCCTCTTATTCTTCTGGTCAGTGTGCTTGATTCTTTATGTCCATTCACGTGATACGTTGTATTTTCATGACCAACTAATTTAACTCATCCTCTACTCTCCCCCTATTTACATTATCTTCATCTTATTTGTTTCCATGTAATCCTCAGCTTATTTATATTACTCCCTTATACTCCATCCCTCCATTAAATTTATAACTGTTTGCATGCCCTCATTATCTCTTTACACTTACCTATTGGGCCCCTATTCTTTTCAAATATATCTTACTTACCCTTTCAACCCTTTTTAAATCTTCATTTAGTTCCTGTTTCTTTATTCTTTTTTTTCCTGTCTTTAAATTCAATCCTCCCGCTCCCCTTTTGTTCCACTTTTACCTTTTCAGACTAGCATTCCCCACTCACTACCCGTTCGCTCTTGTTCCCTCACTTTTCTCATGTCATCATTGTTACCATCTTCTTTCAACCTTTCATCTCACTCCCTCTTTGTAAATGCGTCCCGGACCCTTCAAACCCATTTACCCGCACTTCTTTTTCTATTTCTCATTTTCCCCTTCTTTAAACACCTTTCCTACCACTCCTTGTCGCATCCGCTTTTTTCCCACCGACCAGTCTTCGCTCTTCTCCATTTTCCATATCCCTTCTCACTTTCCCCCTTTTTATTTCCATTCCTTTTCCTCTTACTACCCTTTCGCTCCCTTTGTGATATCTCTTCGTTCTTACACTATCTTCTCTCCTTATTCACACTTCCCATCCTAACCTTTCGTCTCCCCGCCATTTTCTTCTCTTTGCCCTCACTTACTCTCTCACATCCTTTCCTCCTTAATTTCTTCTGTCTTTCTTTCTTTACTCCTCTCTTTCCTCCTTCCCAACTGGCATCCAATGGCCAGCCATGGAAGTCTCTGTCAGCAGAGTACTAGCTACACCATTTGGCAGCCAGGTAGCTCTGGCTTGCTAGACCCTATCTGTCCACAGTACATGGCAGCCTGGA